>KE531774.1:0-11344 GCA_000441915.1 Genlisea aurea | reverse complement strand
TGGTGATAAATGTAAGCGAAAACGGCCATCACCATCTGACAATCCATCCGATCGGTCATCCCGCCATGCCCCGGAATGCTATCCCCGAAATCCTGGAAAAAAAAAAAATGGAACGAAAAAGAGGGTGAACGAAACGAATGGAACGAGAATGTTCTTCGACGGAGAAGGGAATGATCCTATTATATATATAGGAGGGGGACCTTGATCTTGAAAGCTCTTTTAAAGCCACTCGCGAAGAAGCCTCCGAAAGGTGCTATGATCGAAGCGAAAAGGCCTAGCCATATCGCGTGCCACTGGACCGGCAAAATCGCGATTTCGCTCCACGGAAGCTGATAAAAAAGTCGGCAAACTCATTTTAGTTTTAGGTAGGACGGGACCGGAGGAGATTCGCTCTTCTGAGTTTAATGCTAAAAAGACTCTTACCCACTTTGGGAACCATTCCGGGAAAGCGAAATATTCCGGCTTGAACAACAGGCCGGGATCGCATCGAAGCCAGCTAGTAGATAAATCCTAAGAGGTATAAAAAATATTAAGAGAGATTTCTTATCAAGAACAGCAAAATACAGTGCGAGAAAAAAAATTACCCTCCTAGGACAAGTGAGCCATTGAAATCCACCCAAGATGTTGGCAAGCTGGTAAGGAAAAGAGAAGGCAAGGCGACTTTTCAGCAAGAACATTTCTGATTTTTGATTCGGAAAGAAAGTGGCGAGAATATGAACTCTCACCAGAAAAGCAGATATAATAGTCGTGACGGATGCGCCGATGAAGCCCTCCCATGTCTTCTTCGGCGAGAGCTTGATCAACGGTGTCCTCCCGAAGAAGAATCCGAAAATGTAAGCCGCGATGTCGTTGATGATGATGAGTGATGCTGGTAGAAGAAACCTGCCATTGAAACACTAATCTGTGAAACGAAATAAATTCTTCACACAAATTCCAAACATCAGCCAGCCGCCTCATCGCACTTTTTTAACTGGCCCTTACATTTGCGTTGCAATTAACGAAAGAAATGACAGACGGAAAATATAGAGCATTACCAGAAAATTCCTTCAAAAATAATTGCCACAGTGAAAGATGACTGGGCAAATACCACAATAAGGATCATATGGGTCCATGCATACTGACCAAACTGATACTTGTACATCCTCTTCTTCAGTGAGAGAATAAACCAAATGAAACCTGAAAATTCACAGACGAAGATAATGCTATTGATTTGCAATAGACTGCCTAAAACCATAGACGAACACGATATACATGAGATTTATGAAGAACATAATCCGCTAAAAAATATCTCAAAGGTACTGAATAACCATGGGGGAACCTGTGATATACAAGAAATAGCAGGTAACCATATGATACTTGATGAAGACACCAACAAGCTTGTACCAAATATTTCCTGTAGTAATCGTATTCACGAGCTGATGGCTGAGAATACGACCATAGACAAACAACATTGCAGTAAAGAAGAAATGCCTGAAAAAAAGAAGACATATACAAGCTGGATAAGAATTAAAAGTAAATTGCTACCAAAGATATATAAACCATAAAAGAACTATGCAAGTCGATAAAAGGGTCGCTGGAAAACCCTTATTATTATGACTTATGTCTCGTTAAGATTTCAATGTACAACTAACTAAAAAATAAAGAGTTAAGAACAGATAATAAGAGGTAAGTAAAAAACGGGATATTTCAAAAATGGTACAATGGTACATGTGTAAAAGAAGAGGCAAGATGGTAGAATCTGAGAAAACGAAAACGCAAAAATGAGTTACAATCAGAATGAAAGAAGCTAAGGAGCTGACCAATTCAAGAGCCAAAAACCCGGAAGCCGGTTCTCTTCATGTGATTTCCTTAGCAGATTGAAGAGCTCTTTAGCCATAAATATTTGGATAACAATCACCATTGCCCAGATATAGAGGTGTCCCATGTATATTATCGAAGTAAACCCAAGAATCATCCAAAACGTGGAATAGGCCCGGACTAACATAGACTTGTACTTTTTACTATCATTAATCGCAAGCAAATGACTGCCATTTGCTTCTCCAACTTCAGGCTGGACCTGTGATTAAACATTTTGTTTTTACTGGAAATTCGTTCCTACGTCGGAAGCAGCATTTTTTTAATGATTTCAGCAATTCACTATCCTCTTTACCTTGGAATCATTAACAGTTTGCTATTATTCTCGAAAGTATGGAACTAAAAGTGATCAATGGCCACAAAAAATAAACAATACTGCACTGTCACTAAGCCCAGGAGGATTCCAAACAACAAAAAAACATAGCACATTTTGAATGTTTGCCACGTAAAACTAATACGAAGTTCAAATTTGATCACCGAAAAATTGAGTGAGTTAAAGATTGTCAAGTATCACTCCAAAATTTATCCTTAAATTTCAAACATTATCACTCCAAAATCAAAGATGACTCCATATGAATCTTAAAGCATCACACTAACCTCATTCGAAACTCTGCGCCTACGAACTCTTGGAGTGGGGCCACTAGTTGGCGAAGCACCACTAGAAACAGCAGCATCGTTTTGCATCATTTTGCTTCAGATGTTTTGTGAGAAAAAAAAAAAAAGGCCTTGTCAACTTAAAGACGAAATTCGAAGCATATCAGAAACCACGATCATGCATAACCAGCTAGAATCTGCAAGCACCCCGAAAATAAACACAAGTAAACCAGAAAATCCAATCGCTCTTCACAACATATTCAAAGAAGTTCGGCAGAGTCAAACCTAAAACGACCTCCAACCCAAAGACCCAATTCTTTAATCGCTACCTTGAGTCGAAGAAAGAACACTGTTAATCGGCCGTTTTTCATCATGTTCGATTGACGCCATGTTTAAACACGGGTTAAAAAAAAAAAATTTGAAGAAAAGAACCGAATCGATTCCTCTTCTCGCCTTACCCTCCGGACCCCGAAAAATGAATTCTCCATCGCTACCTCGCGTTAAAAAGCAATAGAATAAAATGGAAAACCACAGAGAATAAAATAAATACCTTCTGTCGGAAAGAAAAAAAAAAAAAAAATTTTGCTCCGCTGAGCCGCCACCGACGCAGAGCGCCGGAGCCAATTAACAGGGCACACCTAGATGCCGCCCCCCCACTTGAGCCGCAAAATTAATTCCCCCCATTCGATCAGGTGTCGCTGGAGGACATTTTCGTCCAAAAAAAAAAAAAATGAAACCTTTTCCTTATCACAAAATCCACTAACAAAAGTCGATACATAATAAAAAGTAGGATTCTTATCAGCACCACTTTAAACACACATCACCATTCAAAATGGCTTGGCTTGATCCCTGGTTTAATTTATTAACGACGTTGAGATAAATGTATTAATCACACCATAATCACACCTCCGAGGGAGGCGGGTTCAATTTAAATTAATCTCGTGTTTACTCAAACCCCCCGCGGATCAAACAATACCTTTGTTTGAACGCCTCTACCAAACATGCCCTCTTAAGCTTACCCGTCTGGCTGATCATACGGCAACTCATGGCGTGGCTGGCTATATTTCTGTCTCAGCTGCCGGATCGGGATGTAGTCCCCGTTCCCGTCCACTCCATAGAACAAGAAGGAAGCATATGGATGATCGAATCTCCCCTGAACAGAAAAAAGAAGAAGCATAACTCTGTTTACTCACACCATAAGCAATAATAAGTACCCACACAACGAACTCTGTCATGTTGCTCGGGGGCTACTATATTCTCCTCTGCAACTGCGCCACCGAAAAAAAAAAAAATCCGACGACACAAATCAGATACCGGCCCCCTCACCGTATCTGAGGTTGGGGGTGTTATACGGACTCACCGTATGCGACTAAGAGGTTGGGGTGTTGTTGGACATCGACCAGAACCTGCGTAGAGTTACGAAAGATGAGGATGGTTCCGAGGAGAAGGGGAAGAATGTGGATGAACCTGATAAAAGGGCTGATCAGGGCCACGAGCCAAATTCGAAACGTTTGCGGTATCCATCCACGACTTCGATTCACAGCACAGAGGATCCATACCGCAGATAACAGCCTCATATCCTATCATGGCATCGATTAAATTCAGGAATGGCGAAGACGCAACTCTTCATCAGAAAGTGTCGGAAAAAAACAGTACCGAATTTCTTGTGCTTCACTTTCTGGCCCAACCGGAAAGCATACTGCGCATTGGAAAAGGCTTGTGCTTTCAAAGAGGAGGCCAAGGATCTTGCTTCAAGTTTGGAGATGTCGTCCCGTAACTCAGCAGCTGAATTGTAATCCTCTCTCTCAATTGCATTTTGCAGGTCGGCACTGAACACATATAGTAATTAGTTATGATCCTGAATGAAAAACCATGTCGATATAATCCAGAAACCGGAGAGTTACCGCAATCGCAAAACGTTTATTGCCATATCTTGAACTTCAGTTTTCGATGTTGCGCCTCTTCTCACATTTCGGAGCTTCATAACCTCGGACTCAACCTTCACACACAAACACAGCTTGTTAATCCAATGTTCTTGAAATCTACGGAAAGATACGAATAGAATACTCGTTAAAACCTCGGTCAACTTGGTCCTCAGTTGCTGAGCAAGATCATATTGCTCCAAGTTCAACGCATACTGCAACAAAAACCATTTTCAACCACGCAATTTTCTCGATTCTTTAAAAAAAAAATGCAACTGATTATCAGCACTGCTTCTCAACCTGGGCGCGAGTAGCCAAATCCAGCTCGAAAAAGAACATTAAAATATCTTCATTAACGCTATCACTATGCTCGTTGATCGGATCAAATTCGGATCCCTTATCGCTTCCTCTAAACAGCCAATCAGCAAAAACCTTAGAACTTCGCGGCTTGGATACAGTAGGGAGAGCAGAAAAGGATCCTCCACCACTTCTTTCAACAGAAGAATAGTGGCCCAAACTTCCTGTCCCTTTAACAATGTTCTTCACTCCACACATCAGCGTTGAATTTCTCCACCAGTGGGATGGTGCTGAATGAATTCCCCATCCAAAAGCTGCTGAAGTGTCCATCAACCATATACAGATACAGAAAATGCTTCAAAAAAGTTTTTTTTTTCCTGAAACGCTCATGCACTATATCCTTACATCTGCAGTGAAAGATGGAAAAGTGCACAAATTTAAAACCTAAACCATCATTTGATTAACTCTAATGCTAAAACAAGTTAGGCCTCATCTTTGCCTGAGACAAACCGAACTCCAGAACTAAAAAAAAAAAAAAAATCCCAAAAAAAGGACCCATTTACTCATAGAAATTTAACAAGAACCCCGCGCGCTAACTCCAGGAAGTTTAAATCAAAATTTTTAGCTCTAAAAATCAAAAAAATCACGCAGCCTCAACAAAACCTAAATTCAACAACAAAAGAAACATCAACATCATGAAAGCACAGTTCATCACCTCTATCGGCGAAAAAAAGACATAATAACAAGTGAAGTAGGCTCGCATACCCAGTAGCGGCGAGCGTTCATTCAGGATCATGCCCTAAATTCGCATTCTCCTGAGCTAAGCTATCTTCCCCCATTCAATAGAATATGGATCACACACACACACAGAACACCGCTGAACAATGAAATAGGTGAGTGACGTCATTATTAATATTTTAAAATTATTTAAATTATAGGGATTTATTATTATTATTATTTTTTAATTCGCTATTTTAATGAATTAAAACGGTAGGCTCTTATTCATTATTACTCCAGACCAGACCATTTAATAAAGCAAAGCAACAGAAAATGTGCCCATGCAATCGAAATCGCGGGTTTGTTCAATTCAATGGGGCTGTTCAATCGTAAGGCGAAAGCATCATCGGGTGCCATGAATTCGACGCCATCGATGAACTCCAGAGCTCAGATCGAGGAAGAACTGGAACAGGTTTTCAAGAAATTCGACGTCAACGGCGACGGCAAGATATCCGGTTCCGAATTGGGCGCGATCTTCCGGAGCCTCGGCGGGGAAGCGATGGCGGAGGAAGAGCTGAAATCGATGATACGAGAAGTGGATTCCGACGGCGACGGATTCATAGATCTGAAGGAATTCGTGGAGCTGAACACCAAGGACATCGACTACGACGAGACGGTTGAGAATCTGAAGGACGCTTTCCAGGTTTTCGATATCGACGGAGACGGATCGATTTCGTGCGAAGAGCTGCGGCAAGTTCTGGAGAGCCTGGGCGAGGAATGCACGCTGGGGGAGTGCGCCAAGATGATCGCCGGAGTTGATTCCGATGGAAATGGAATGATTAGTTTCGAGGAGTTTAAGGTGATGATGATGATGGGATCCAGAATCGACCATTCTTCTTCAAACCATCAGTCCTAAACCACATCATGGGTTGTTTGTTGTTAACCAAAATCATTAATTACCTAATTTTGTTTAATTAAAGTCATTATATCATTAATAAAACAAAGTCATTATCGTTATAAAAAAAAAAAAAGAGTTGAAGCAATAAAAAACAAGGATAAAATGATTAATTGAAACTGGTTTTTTTTTTTAACAATTTTCGACACACATGTTTCGCAATGTTGCAAATTCTATCACACTTGTTTCGAAATATCAATTTATTATACCATAATTGTTTTAAAATTTACAATTTATACCATAATACATGTTTTTCGGCATGTCAAAATTTATAATTTTGTAAAACATATACGTCATAAAATATAAAAAACATATATACATATGTTATAAATTGCAATATTTTTATGACATATATGACATAAATTGCAAGCGATAAACAAATATGTTAAAATTTGCAACATTACAAAACAAGTACGTAAAAAATTGATAAAAACCCCATTATTTTTTAATTTAGATAGACTTACAATGTCTTTGAGATGGAAAAAAAAAAAAAAATACATTTTTAATCTCTCAAATTTCAAAAATTCTTAATTTTGATCGCTCAAGTTTTAAAAATATAATTTTTATATCTCAATTTTGATTTATAGTCAATTTTGATCGTAAATTGATTATTTCACCCTTAAATAAACATTTTTTTCATATTCGAATGTCATTTTTCTAAACCCGTCAAAATGAAATTCGTCTTAATCCAAAGTCGAATTTTATTCAGAGAGTCATCCAAACGACCGTGAAGGTGCCGAAATTTGTTTTAAGGATAAAATTAACATTATTTTATCTTATTAACATTATCCAATGTTTGAACATTATTTTAAGGATAATGTTAAGGATAATGTTATTATCCAATGAGATAATGTTATTATCTTATTAACATTATCCTTAAAACATTATCCAATGTTTTAAGGATAAAATAACCAAATTATTATCAAAATTTTGAAATAAAGATCAAAATTAATAAGGAAAAAAAAATTGTATTTACCCTCTTTTTTTTTTTAATAATATAAATTGACGAAAAATATATAATTAATAACTAATAGAGAATAGAATTACTGAATTAATAACAATAACTTGCACGCACCTGACGTTATAATTAAGATGAGTTGTTAATGAACTTGGGATGAGAAACGGCAGCAGCAGCAGCAGCAGCAGCAGCATAAATGGAAGAATTAGGATCAGGAGTCAAATGGATAACGAGGTGGTATAAATCGGGACGCCAATTCTCTGCAATTCTACCGATCAGAGCGATGACATCTGCTCGCGGTTTGCTGTTTCCCTGTACCGGCCCTCCCTGTCCATCGTAATGGACTATGTGATGCCTAATTTCAAAACACCCCAAAAAATCAAATCACCATTATTCCCTCCCTTTTCGGCAAAGCGAAAAATTTTTGAACCGTATCGGAACTTACAGGAAATCTATTATATCGACGATTTCTGATGCTTCGGCGACCACTCCATTCGACTGAGAGCTATTATTTCTCCCGAACACGTCGGTCACTACGTTCAGCAACGCCGTAAGCGCCTGCCCAAAAGACGATGATTAGTAAAAAAAAAAAAAATTATGTCGGACACCATTAAAACTAACATAATATAATTTTAATATATTACAATTTATGTCCATTATATTTTATTTTGTATTAAATAAACTCTCTCTATGACGACATCTGACATAATTTATTCATTTATAAAACAAAATGAGTGTAATTTGTAATTATGAAAAAACAATAATAATAATAATAATAATAGATTTTGCAAAAGGATTTATAGAATTTTATACTCCTTATGTTTGTTTTTACAACAAAAATACAATTTTTTTTCATAATTGCAAAATATACCCTTTTTGTTACACAAACTGAACAATTTATACTATTCCGTTTGATGACGTCATCAATTTGGGTATATTTTGCTACAAAATAAAACATAAAGGGTATAAATTGCAACGCCAAACGTTAGATTTTCCGTCAGTTAACGGCGCTGCGTATAAATTGATCAATTTCGGTAACAAAAGGAGTCTAATTCACAATTATGAAAAAAGAGGGATATTTTTTTTTTTGCGAAAATTGAAAATAAATGGGGTATAAATTGCTAATAACCCTTTTTGCAAAACGATGAAACATAAAAGACGAGAAGTAAGTTTGTTTGTTGGGAATTGGATTTGAACGTACCTTCATGAACAGGTTGTGTGCATTCACCAATCTATGAAGCAGAGGACTGAGGATTCGGAAAGCGATTCTCAATCCGGCCACAGAGGTCACCGGTCGGAGGTGATTAATGACGACAGTCGATCCCTCCATCCACTCCAAAGGAAGATTACCGAAGAACGCATGGAGCAGCGCCACCACATTACCTAAAAGAAAAACAGGTTTCATCAGCTGGAAGGAATCACTACCACCATATTGCATAAAATCGGTAGTAGCATGCATACCGATGGATGTCGACGTATCGTCCTGTGCAGCCCACGTCGGGTCTAATAAAGCATAGCAAACCGCAGAATCCAACTGGCGGTCGGGCCCATCGCAGAGCCAGCAGCTCTCCTTGATCGCACGGGCAGTCTCGGCATAGAGTTGAGCGTGGAACTCCGAAGGGAGTTGAGCCAGAAGGAGGCCGCAAGCTTGGATCAGCAGGCAGGATAACTGCTGAAAAGTGTAGGCGCTGCGCCAAACGAAGTTCGAACCACTCAGTCCCGGCACTGAAGAAGAAGAAGTCCGATTGGCAGTAGAGTCGCTGCTTCCCCCGGATGGCGAAGTCGGCAGAACGCAACATTGGCTGGCACTGCTCGGCTGCAATCCGCTGCTGGATTGAACGAGTGTGGGTTGGATATGCACCACGATTTCAACCAGAGATCTTACGATTTCGATAGCCGGTACAGGAAGCGAGAGGATTTCTATGACGGCTGTTTCGAGAATCAGCTGGGTATATGTGCCGGGGTCCTGTATTTGGTAGAACGGAGTCTGACCTTCGGGAGCAACAGAGTTAGTAGGCGGGGAAGCCACCGGACCCTTGCACGGAGAAGCCTGTGAAGGGCCACTAGAGGGATCTCCGAATTGTGCACTTCTGTAAGAGGTACCCAAAGGAGGAATAACATGATCAACCAACCCTAATAAAATTGTAGCAAAGTAGTCCAACGGAGGGCAGACTGGAACGACCCGCTGAGAGAACGACTCCGAAAATGGAACCTGAAAACAATAATAGTCAGATGAAAACAGAAAAAAACAGCCACAAAATTTGAGTAAATTCATCCACCTTTTTTGTACTCAATACATTCAATAGCTGATGTATGAGCTTTACCGGGAGATGGCCGTAGAAATATGCAAGAATATCACGCACAAATGTAAAAACCAAAGGGTAGCACTGAAGGAATGTTGAATAAATTCGTAGGACTTCATCGGCTTTATCGAAGCGGTCATTCTCAATTAGCCGATAAATGATCAGGGGAATCACAGGAAGCAATCGAGCTGCCATGTCATCAAAAAACACCGGATACCTGGCAGAAAAAAATTTCGCACATCAGGATATTGAACTACATCAACTGAAAATGCAATAAAATGGCAAGCAGCAGTGATTCCCACGCCTGCT
Organism: Genlisea aurea; assembly: GCA_000441915.1. Classification (NCBI taxonomy): domain Eukaryota; kingdom Viridiplantae; phylum Streptophyta; class Magnoliopsida; order Lamiales; family Lentibulariaceae; genus Genlisea; species Genlisea aurea. The sequence continues at coordinate 1,435 of KE531774.1, read as the reverse complement.
TTGCTACAAAAATATGTCTCTTCAAGGTGGAAGAAATCACCTTTCCCTCCAGGATAGATGGTTGCCAAGGGATTTCTGCAAATCACAACGCTTGAAAGTTCCAGAGAACATCCAATGGTCGGGTTGGCCCCGGTTCACCAAATATAGTTTCACTCTTTGTGGTAACTCCTTACTGCATAGAATATTTATCTATAGCAAAAGAAAGGGAGAGGATAGATTAAAAAAAATATGCGTTACGGGTGCAGTGGACGAACGCTAAAAAAAAAATAAAAGCGATGGATAAGTAGAAACACTGCAAATATATTGGGGAAAAATGGGGGTAAAGTTCCATCCAACTTCCTGCAGTAGTGGGGAATGAATAAATAAGGATAGAGAGAGAGGAATTTACGAAATGGGCATAATTTACAACAATAACAATAAGATGCAACGGGGGGCAATAATTTTATGAGAGTTGGAAGGGAGTTTTAGCCAAAAATGAATGGTACAGCATCCAGGCAGTAAGTATCTAACATCTAGATCTGAACAACATCAATAAAACGTAAGGCCACAAAAATAGCACCTAGAACCTAGACTTCTATCAGAGGTATCATTCCTGAAGTTAGTGACACTTATTATTTTTGTTGGTGAGGTTGGAAATTAAATAACGAAATGAGATCGTGAAATATGAGCGGATATAAATAAGCCAGTAGCAAAAAGAATACCACAATTTCCAAAGCATGGGGATCATCATCACGGTCAGTAAGTGCCAAAAGCAAAATGTCCAAAGGAAGTAGCTCATGGGTCCAAATGAAGAAAGCCAGGTTGGTATACGCTTTCAACATGATGTCCTGATCATGAACAACAGGAATTCATCGAAGTTCATATGAATTCATGTAGTTAAGGAACTAACAAGAAGAATTTACAAAAATAGAAACACCTGTACAGATCGTCCTCGCTGCAGCTCTAAGCTAAAATGATGTAATAATACATCAACCATTGTATACATATTAGCAGTAACTTCTTCAGGAGAAAATTCTCTCAGGACACGACCCTGGATATCATACCAACCATGAGCACAGATAACATGCGCGCACACACACATGTGCATACATGCATAGCATATATACATATATATACTAGTATATTTGAACATGTCTTGCCAATATAACCACATATCATTACTCAAGAAATTAAAGAAGTGGCTACAATGGTAACCGAAAATTTATTTCTAAGCAATTAAAATGAACATTACATAACAAATTGAACACAAATAAAATAAAAAATTAAAATAATAAAATAAAAAATTTTATAGAAAAACTGAAATTGTTAAAAAAAAGCAACCATGGAGAAAGCAAATTGTTAAACAAAGAATAGGAAACCAATTCATGAAATGAAACTGTAAAACATAACACCCAATAAACACTTGAAAAAAAAAAAAAAAAATGAAATGAAAGGG
>KE531770.1:0-18863 GCA_000441915.1 Genlisea aurea | reverse complement strand
CATCCATTTTCAACGACATTGATTGAGATTGTCTCTGCATGTGTTCAAAATTTGAAATGGAAGTTAGTAATGAGTAATAATTAAATTTAGAATTATTGTGCATAAATAGAAACTTATGTGAAATTAAATGATATTTTTATGCAACCACTCATGGGTATTATTTATATTTATTGCAGATCGTATGTATTTATTTAATTTCATTTAAAAAGAGAAAAGAAAATTCCGACTAAAAATGGGGCCTGCAATTGTAACTGCACACAGAGCCTATCGAGATTTTCTGTTTTGGGATCACTGAAATTTTTTATCGTATCCCAATAAAAAATACCCTCGACATTTTCCTTTTACAATAAAAATAATAAAATATACTTATTTAATGAAAAATATATATTTTTGATCCCCAAATTTTTCAAATTTCAAATATTGGTCCCTCAAGTTTGAAAAATACGAATTTAGTCCCTTAATTTTGATTTAATATCAATTTTAATCTATATTACAAAATTTTACTCATTAATTGACTATTTTATCCATAATTAAACATCTATGAAAGTCGAATTTCATTTATTACGAATGTAAAAATAAAATTTAACTTGATCGAGAGACCAATCCAAGTGTTCGTGAATGTTGATTACGGATAAAATAGTCAATTAATGAGTAAAATTTTGTAATAATGACCAAAATTGATATTAAATCAAAAAATAAGAGACTAAATCTGTCTTTTTTAAAACTTGAAATGCCAATAACCCGATTCATACTTATTATTATCCAAACTAAATTTTAATTTTATAAAGCGATCTAATTCATATATGTTATCCGATACAATATTGGAATACACCCATCAAGGACTGAAGAACCCATTCTCTCAACTTCTCGTCGCAGCGCGAGGCTTCTTTCCCTTGCCGTTATTCAAATACTGCGAGACGAACAAAACCCCCATGACGACAATCAGACAACCCACGAGCGTGCTGAAAAACACGGCCCCCGGCTGCCGCGTCTGGACGAACCCGTAGACGCCGCCGTTGGCCGCGACGACGATCAGATCGTTCAGTCCGTCGTTGGAGAAATCGTCGACCACGACCGCGTGCGTGGGCGGGGCCGGAAGTTCCACCGTCGCCTTCACGCTCCCCCCCGGGGATATCACCACGGCTTCCTGCTCCCCCGCCGCCAGGATCAGCCGCTGGCGGCGGCCGTCGTCGTGGCGTTTCAACGGAAACGGCAGCAGCGTGGGGACCACCCTCCGGGATTCCATCAGTCCCGACGGAGACGGGAGGTTCGACCACGTCGCGCCGGTCAGGATCTGCCAGTTCCACGTCACGTCGTGGCCGTGCAATCCCGGAGAGTACGACGTCACCTGCGATGGAGCATCACTTTTTTTTACGACACACCAGATCCAAATCCAAATCCAAATTCTAAGCTTGCTGATTATACCTCCCCGCGATTCGTCAAGAAAATAATGTCGCCACGGCTTCCCTTCCGGCGCTTATGACCACCGCCGTCGTTTCTCGGGATCAGGATCGGCGTAGCGACCTCGAGCGATTTCATGTCGATTTCTCGGCCGAAGCCTCTTGAGAAGTCCCCATATTGGATAAAGTTGAAAGGGGAGTGATGGCATATAGAAGCATTGAAGAGCTGCTCTCGAACGGGAACGCCCGACGTCGCCACAGCGAAACAGGGCCGCAGAACTTCCATCGAACCGGCCATAACAGTTCTCTCGACGCCATTAGCTCCGAAAACCTTCCATACACATTACGGGTTTACGCCCTTTATTACGATTTTCCGATTTAAGTTTTGAGAAACACAGGAAGAAATGAAGGGATGAACCTGAACATGGTCTAGAACTCCATCTCCATTGATATCAGCATGAAGCCCACCTTCTTGCAGATGTAGCTGCATAAAATAGATTATATGCGGTTAGAGTTGTTCGGAATATGTAAGTCGAACTCATTTACGAGGATTAACGAATTATACGAAACTTCTCCCGACTTGCCTTGCACAGAGTGCGGCCGGAAGCCAAATGCAGAACTTCGATTCCTTCTTTTTCATGAATAACGACGACATTCGGAACCCACCAAAGCTGCGTGTAGTTTGTAATCGTAGGTACGTATTGCAGAGGCTGCAATGCGAAACACAAAAGCGGTCGAAACATTAAACCGAAAACAACGTGAAGCTATGATGACCATTAGAGTTTAAATCTCCACCTTATTTCCTTTTCCAGATTTGGCAGCATTCAAAGCCTTTTCGATGGCAACAGAAACTTTTCTTGACACATCCTTTCCAGGAGAACGCTTTTCTTCAGGCTTGCTGTTGTGATAGGGGTAGTTGGTGGCTTTTCCGGAATCTTTCTTCGTCGGTTTCCGTTTGTGACGCCTGAAATGGGCGAGCTTTAGTTTGGTGTCTTCACGCCGATCCTGGAAAAGAAACGTTGTTCCGTAAAAAATCAGGTTCAACGAACGGGACTTTCGGAAAACGTGGAAGAAACAGTTACCCAGTGGTGTGGCATGACTCCAAGAACGGATTCTCGGAACTCCCTACATTCAAACTGCAGGAGTAACGATCGTTCAGTCGGATATTTTTTATAACTATAACTACATTTCCCGGGATGATATAACTACCAGTCCTGGATTACGTGCGTTGAGCGAATGAACATCTAGCTTGTAATTGTGCTGAGGGATCAAAAGGGATGCATCGGACGCTTGAGGTTCGACATTCTGCATAATAACAAACACAATTTAGCTTTTGAAATGCATGCAATTCGAAAGATCGACATCTGAACACCTCTGCATTCCTCGTCCAGCGCAATTCACCAGTCCGACCGGAAAACGCATAAAGAGCGAAATGCCGTAAATCAGTCGTTGCCGAATTTTCAGAAACCTGAGGAGCGGAAAATAATGCATATAAGCCTCATATGTAAATACGACAGTGATCACAGCAATCCTTACGTCCTTTTCCTTGGCGCTTCTCCTATGCTCTTCTGCATTTTTCTCAGCCATCCCGATCTCCTCGAATGGATCGAAATGGATCTGCAATGAACGATTAATGAAATTAACTCATATAATGATGACGATACTTGGGAAAGTATACTCAAAACGACAAGCCACAGCCCACATACATGAGGTTGTATCTCCATTCTACCTCCAATAATCACCAAGCCAACATCTCCATTCTTTAACGTGTAATTAGTAATCGAAATAGCGATCTCTCTATGGTGAGCATTGTGAGGGAAGTCTTTCTGCAAACAGATGAATGGGAATGGAATTTAAATATCGAAGAATGAATCAAAATTGCTGTTACGAACCTGCAGATTCACGTCCCAGAGCTTCTTGAGGTTGTGATCGAAGCACATGACGTGCCAGCCTGAAGTCACAACGACGAGGACTTGCTTCCTGGCTTCTCTTTTGTTGTAAGTTTTATCGATGAGACCGGCAGCCATTGCAACGGCTCGCCTCCCGGTGGTGATTCGGATCTTGTCAGGCAAAAGGGAGACCTCAGCCAGAAGACGAGCTTCGCTGAATCCTTCATCCACGCGCAGTGCGTGAGGCTCCAGAACCTGATGATCATTAGCTGGAATCAGACACTGGTTCCGAAGCAGGAATCGTTTAGCAGTTAACACGGAAGTACCTGGATTTTGGCGTCGTGTGTAGCTACGAGAACCTCGTTTTTCCCATCCCCATTCAAATCGACCACTATCGGCGGCGGGAGGCGTTCATCCTCGTACTTTATCGGATACTCGTCAGATAGGTGGAACCACGCCTCTTTGAAAGAGAAATCACCCTCGTGCTACAACAAATCAATAAACAGTTCGTTCGCCGCACAGCCGATAACACGAGAAAATGGAGACACGAAACGGCCATACCTGGAGAGAAAAGAAAATAGCGAAAGCAGAGAGCAGCAAAATGGCCAAATCTCGTTTCCTCATATTCCGCACGTCCTCAATTCCGAGAAATTTCAACTTCCCCGAGCCAAAAGAAGAAGAACCAGTGAGAAACTCTTCTCCGCTCTACAGATTGAACTGAAAAATCTCCATAACTCAGACGCCGATCCGATAACAGTTCATCAATGGAGGAAATTCACAAATCCTTCATACATACGCCCACCATCATTTCATGGTTTGACCCCTCAAATGGAGGAAACTCGGTTCGAAATGAAATTGTAAAAAATCGGGGCCAAAACGACGTCGTATTGGGGATTTTAGGGTTTGAGGATCCTCTCTCTCTCTGTCCAGATGAAATTGAGTGCTTCCTAGTCACTGTTTCCTTCACCGATCTCGTTCCGGCCGACCGTATCGCAGAGTTTCGAATGGGCTCGAATGAATATCGCGCGGTGAAGATCGAAGAAACTGGAGACGAATCGATGGAGATTGACGTCGGCAGAAGCCATTTCCCGCACTGCATCGTGTGGTCGCCTCTTCCCATTCTATCGTGGCTCTTCCCTTTCATCGGCCACATGGGAATCTGCAGATCCGATGGGGTAATCCTGGACTTCGCCAGTTCGAACTTCGTCTGCGTCGATAGCTTCGCTTTCGGCGCCCCTACTCGTTACCTTCAACTCAGCAAAGATCAGGTGAAACAGAAATGATGATTTTTTTTCTCGATCATGAGTTTCGAAGCAAACCCCTTTTCTTGTTTTTGCTGCTGCTGCTGCTCTTGGCAGTGCCGCGCTTTCTACGGCGAAAAACCAGCCGCCGCGGAAGGGATGAATTTCTGGGACGAGGCGCTGATGAGGAGCACGCAGGAGTACCAACACCGATCGTACAATATACTGACCTGCAACTGCCACTCCTTCGTGGCGAACTGTCTGAACCGGCTGGGTTTCCGGGACCGGAACTGGAACGTGGTGAGCCTGGCCGTCTTCGCCTTCCTCGGAGGACGGTTCGTCGGTAAATCGGGGGCGGTCCGTACGTTTCTGCCGTTCGCGGCGGCGTCGGCCGTCGGGATCGCCCTCGCCGGAGTGGCTTATTTCGGTTATTTAGCTGCCTTTCTCTGCGTTCTCGTTGGCTGGTTTGTTGTATCCACGTATTGCTTTCGTAACGTCGTTCATGTTTAATCATCACAAGCATCTTCTTCCCACGCCCAACAGCTTTCCATTTTCCGATCATGAAAATAAACTCCGGACTCGTTGAAAAGCGCCAACAAATCCAGAAGCTCGTCGGAAGACATCTTCGACGGCCTCCTATCCGCAAATCCACCGGAACTCAGAACGCCCCCCACTCTCTCCCTGAACAACCGCAGCTCTGCTTCTTCTTCTTCTTCTTCTTCTCCATCGCCATGGCCACCGGAAAACCTCATCAGCTCCATCAGTTTCCTCTTCTTCTTGAAAGATGCTCCCAGAGTTCTGTTCCGGTTGCCGAAACACGTCCTGGTGAACGCGCACCATTCCGGGAGGTTGACCTCTGGGACGTGCGATCTGGGGCGGAGTTTGACGACGGCTGAATCGACTTTCGGAGGTGGGGTGAATTCCCTCTTGCTGACGTCCATGACGAATTCGATGTCGGCCATTAGATTCATGTTCAAGGCCAACCTGTTGAAAGAGGAGTCACCGGGCTCGGCCATCAGTCTCTTTGCGAACTCCTTCTGTAGCAGAAGCGTGGCGGCTCTGAACGGATTGGCGTTAGTGCCGTAAAGCAGTTTAGCTAGCAGAGGGGACGATATACCGTACGGGATGTTCGCCACGACGAGATCGAATTGGGGGAGTTCGGTCTTCAATGCATCGCCACATATGATCTGCGAATGAAGATTGAAAATCAGAAATGTTTTTGTAAGGCATTTCGTCGAACACCTTGACTACAAGTAAAAAAAAAAGTAAAAAATAAGAGAGCTCACGTTCAGGCGGCTCTGGAGGCCAGTATCGGCAACTCTCCGTTGCAAAATATCAACCATGCGATTGTCGATCTCTAAAGCCACTACATTCTTGGCTTGCTGAAGGAGTTTGAGAGTGAGATTACCTGTTCCAGGGCCAATTTCCAGAACGGTATCATCGGGGCTTATCTCCGAACATCGGACGATTGAATCCAGGACTCTGGAATTCGTGAGAAGATGTTGGCCTCTGCTTTTGTACAGCCGTATACACTTCCCGCCGTACGCCGTCGTAGCCATGTATCTCGCCGGTAACTTGACCGGAACCCTTATTGAAAATAATTTATGATAATTAATAATAAAGTTTTTTTTTTTTTGAAAAGAATTAATAATAAAGTTAAAAATACATTTTTAGATTTGAATCTGTATTTAATTTTAAAAAAATACACATTGAGTACATTAATTTTAATTTAATATCAATTTTAATCAATATTTTAATATTTTAATCATTAGTTGACTATTTTTATTTTTAGTGACCCTGTTGATTAAAGTTAAATAGTCAATTCATGATTAAAATTTTGTAATATTGACTAAAATTTACATTAAATCAAAATTATATTACTATTTTTTTTTTTTCAAACTCGATGAACCTTTTTTAGGTAGAAAAAAAATGGGGTTTATAACAATTTACGTCCCTATTGTTTTCATTTTTTTTTAAAAAAAATATCATCTTTTTTCATAATTACAATTTACATCCTTTTTGTTTGAAAAAATCGACAATTTATGTCCATTCCGTTTGATGACGTCATCAATTTGTGATATATTTTGTTAAAAAAAAATGAAACATAAGGGAAATAAATTGCAATGCCAAACGTTAGTTTTTCCGTTAATTAACGGCGTTGGATATAAATTCCTAATTATTGAAACAAAATGGGTATAATTTGCAATTATGAAAGAAGATAAATATTTTTTTTTTTTCAAAAATCGTAAAGAAATATCATATAAAATGCCGAAAAAAAACCCTATAAAAAAAATGTTTTTAATATCAAATAATAAAAATTGCGCAATGAATAATACTGCTGCTGTGTAGGCATGCTTTGTTTTCAGGGTAAGATCTTGTCTGGGCAGTTAATAGGATAACACCTACCCCTACCCCTACCCTATTTATTTCTACTGACATCAAAATTTATAAAGAGATTCAATCATTTACACGGAGTCAAACAAATGTTTGTTTATTACACATTGACCTGTCTGACTCCACGCAACGTCCTTGTCTATAACACAACACACACACACCAACTTTAACCATACGGACAAAAAATCTTCTCTGCCATGGCGGAACGAATCAAGAACCTCTTTCGCGCCATCGAAATCGCCTTCGCTGTGATTTTCATGCTCTGGGCATTTCCCAAACTGCCCTCCGCCGTCGAATTCGCTCGCCGACTTTTCGCCGTCGTTCTCAGCCACCCCTTCGTTTTCCTCCTCGGAAACCTCATCGCGCTGGTTCTGTTCTACGAGTCTCGCTCTCTGCAGGGAGCGGCGGCGGCCGCGGCGGCGGAAGAAGAGGAGGCGGTTACGGAGGTGGCCGGATCGGGATTCGAAGACGACGGGCGGCGAAGGATGGGAGCGGCGGCGGAGATGAACGGCGACGAGTTGCGGAGAGCGAGTGAAGAATTCATTGAGAAGCAAGTTGTGTTTCATAAACGGGAAAATATGGGATTTTAATTTTGTTACTCATTAAGAATTAATTATGTTTTTAAAGTGATTATAATTTATTTTACGGTAAAATGATAATTTATGTACCTATCTTTTTAAATTTTGCAAATATATCTATTATGTTTCATAATGATATTTTATACCTTTTTTGTTTTCAAAAATTAGCAATTTATATCCAACGCTGTTAACTAACGGAAAAATTAATATTTTTTGTTAGAATTTTATACCTCTTATATTTTATTTTTTGGCAAAATATACTCAAATTGATGATATCATCAAACGGATAATGACGTCATCAAACGAAATTGGGTATATTTTGTCACAAAATGAAATATAAGAGTTATAAATTACAATTATGAAAGAAGAGGGATATTTTTTGCAAAAATTAAAAAGAAATAAGGTATACATCGCAATAAACCATTTATTTTATTGAGAAACAATTTTTTTAGAAATAAGTGACATAAATATAATAATACGTAATAAATGTAAATGGGTAAATGATATTTTATACCCCTCTTATTTCCGATTTTTACAAAAAAAATATATTTATTTTTGTTATAATTAAAAATTATACTTCATTTGTTTCAAAATTGGGTAATTTATACACATTCCGTTTGATAATGTCATTATCTGTTTGATGACGTCACAATTTCAGTTATTTTGCTAAAAAAAAAATATAAGAGATATAAATTGCAATATCAAACATTAGTTTTTCCGTCAATTAACTGTATTTGGTATAAACTGTTTAGTTTTGTAAATAAAAGGGGTATAATTTACAATTATGAAAAATGAAAAGTATTTTTTTCAAAAATCGTAAAGATGGGGGATATAAATTGATATTAATCCAAATGTAAATTATAATTTTTTAACATAAATAAATTATTAACTAATTATTATACTAATTATGGGATCAATGGGCCTGATGACTTCATGGGATGGGCTTTGTTTAGGCCCAAAATATAGTTCAGTAATTATCAGTAGGCAGTCCAATCCAAATCACTTCATCCCAATCAAATGGCGTGCGCCCTTTCTTCAGCCTTCAGTCACCGCGTAAGCCTCTCGAGAAGATGCTGGATTCTCAATTTCAAGCCATTCGGTACGAATTCGGGTTTGTATTCGTCGGGTACCGGGGATCGTATCTTCTTCGGAGGCCGCAGTCGCGGTCTCAAGCTCCCGAGAGGTTTGCTGAATTATTCGGCGGTATGCAATGGAAACAAGTTCGCTGAAGGTCCCGGATTAGTCCATTTCATGCCTAAAGAGGCTACCTCTATCGCCGACTCCGGCATTTCAGATCCTCACTGCGAGTAAGTGCTTGAAGTGATTGAGATTGTTTTTTCTTCGATGCAAATCGATGTGCAGTAGAATATTATTCTATTATTCGATGTACAGGAATCTATTGAAGAACGAATCAACTATGTTGAATTTTGCAGTGGTTTTTAAAACTTCCGTATGTTGTTCTCATTCCGCTTGCATTTTCAGAATTTTATGGGGTTACTGAGTGATTTTCATTTAAATTCCAGCTTGCTTCCATCGTCTGATGCTGCTTCAAGAGGCAGAATTTATCATGAAACCTATGGATGCCAGATGAATGTCAATGATATGGAGATTGTCCTCTCTATAATGAAGAATTCCGGATACACTGAAGTAGTCGAGGTTCCGGAGAGTGCAGAGATTATATTCATAAATACTTGTGCAATCAGAGACAATGCTGAGCAAAGGGTGTGGCAGAGACTCAATTATTTCTGGTTTTTGAAGAGGCATTGGAAGAGTAACGTCGCTACTGGAAGGTCAGAGTCGATCCATCCACCAAAAGTTGTTGTACTCGGCTGTATGGCTGAGAGGCTGAAGGAAAAGATTCTGGATGCAGATAAGATGGTCGATGTTGTTTGTGGACCTGATGCGTATAGAGACTTGCCTCGGCTTTTAGCAGAAGTGGATGCAGGCCAGAAAGGGATCAACACACTTCTATCCCTCGAAGAGACTTATGCTGATGTTAATCCGGTTCGAATAGCGAAGAATTCAGTCAGTGCATTTGTCTCCATCATGCGTGGCTGCAACAATATGTGCTCGTTTTGTATCGTTCCTTTCACGAGGGGCAGGGAAAGATCACGACCCGTAGAGTCCATTATGAGGGAGGTTGCCGAACTTTCGAAGGAAGGAGTGAAAGAGGTAACTCTCCTCGGTCAGAATGTAAACAGCTACAACGACACGTCTAGTCTCGAAGGGGTTGAATCGGGCATCAACTGGAAATACAGTGACGGTTTTTCCGGTATGTGTAAGGTCAAGAATATGGGTACGCGTTTTGCGGATCTTCTTGACAGACTTGCTGCAGGATTTCCTGAGATGAGATTCAGATTCACTTCTCCTCATCCCAAAGAATTCCCCGACGAGTTATTGTTCGTCATGCGAGATAGATACAACGTCTGCAAAAGCATACATTTGCCTGCTCAGTCCGGTAGCAGCGCAGTGCTGGAGAGAATGCGGAGAGGGTATACCAGAGAAGCGTACTACGATCTTGTTCAGAAGATAAGAACCATAATCCCGGATATGGGAATCAGCAGCGATTTCATCTGTGGTAATTTTATCATTACAATATCCAAGCACGAACTTTTCTCTCGACACTAAAATCTGTTCTTCGGTTGCAGGTTTCTGCGGGGAAACAGAGGAGGATCATCGAGAAACATTAAGTCTGGTACGATCTGTCGGATACGACATGGCTTACATGTTTGCTTACAGCATGAGGGATAAAACGCATGCCCACCGGAACTATGCTGATGATGTTCCCGAAGGTATAAAGCAGAGGCGGTTGGCAGAACTTATCGAAGCCTTCCGGGAGAGCACAGCCCCGTGCTATGACTCCAAAATCGGATCGACTCAGCTCGTGTTAGTCGAAGGACAGAACAAGCGAGCTCCCGATACGGAACTGATTGGCAAGAGCGACCGAGGTCACAGAGTCTCTTTCGTCAATCTCCCTGTTCCGGACAGACGTAACGACCGTATCAAGAGAAAACCAGAAGTCGGCGACTATGTCGAAGTCGAAATCTCAAGGTCTACCAGAGCATCACTGCACGGTAAACCGCTTGCCATCACGAAGCTCGCCTCATTCCACGCTCCTATTTACGACCAATCCGTTGCTTCTGCAAGCAAAGCTTAAAAACCGTCGATCACGGAACCGAAAACTTGTAAGTATTTTTACAGCTTTCCCAGCTGATGCCGTGTTAGTATCGGCTTTTTTTCGAGTGCCGTTTATGATATGAATCATGCCATTCGATTTTTTTGCAAGTTTTAAATTTTATTTGAGGCACACATGGAAATGGTCAATGTTTGTAGGGAGCATTTAATTATATATATATATATATATACAGCCAATGTGAAGCTTTCATGGACGTATAGAATTTGCATGTGTGGAGTGTCTTTATCTCAGGCCCCATATCATTATAGTGGTACTTACTCATCATCTATCTGTCCAAGTCCAAATCCACACATCTTGCAGGCCCTTCGTTTTCTTTAGAGGTTGAGAAAGTGGGGGGGAAAGAGGATATGATGGAGGAGTTGTTGCTGGCTTGGGTGATTGGGGCTGTTCTGTTCTCCGGAATAATCTGCGTCTGTGGAGTCGGATTCAGGTCGAGGCGACACAGAAGAAAAAACGGGATCTCGGGAGGAGGTTTCGTCGTTCCCAGAGGAAGCAGGGGCTGGCCATTCGTAGGGGAAACTCTCGAGTTCATCGCCTGCGGCCGTTCCTCCAGGCCCGTCAGCTTCATGGAGAAACGAAGAGCTCTGTTAAGTATCATTCTTAGAATCGGTTTTTTTCGCTGACATGAAATGGGAACTAACTTGTCTTTTTTTTTGGTTTTCTTTCAGGTATGGGAATGTGTTCGAAACGCACATTCTTGGGAAGCCGATCATCGTTTCGACGGATCCCGAAGTCAACAGAATGATTCTGCAGAACCACGGGGATGTATTCGCTCCGTGCTATCCGAAATCCATCACCGAGCTTCTGGGGAACTCCTCCATGCTGCAGATGAATGGACCCTCCCACAAGAGGATGCACACGCTGATCACCGCCTTCCTCAAGAGCCCCCAGTTGAAGTTGCGGATCACAAGAGAGATCGAGAGCCTCGTTCGATTCTCGCTGTCCGCTTGGAGGGATCGAAGTTCTTCCCGCGTCTGCATTCAAGACGAAACCAAGAAGGTCAGAAAAATCCTTATCATCATCCAAACTCTTTTAAGTAGAGTTACGTTGCTTTTTAACTTTCGAAATATGTCGTCGTTAAGATCACATTCGAAATCCTAGTCAAAGTACTGCTGGGAATCGACTCGAGTCGAGAGATAAAGGAGATGAAGCTCGAATTCGAGGAGCTCATCAAAGGATTAATCTGTTTACCGATTAAACTCCCTGGCACAAGGTTGTACAGATCTCTTCAAGTGAGTTCATCAAAAACACAGACATATATTGTGCAAGCAAATTTTTTTCTTATTTTTGAATCCCCTCAGCTCGTTATGAACAGGCGAAAAAGAGGCTGACGGAACTCATCAGGAAAACCGTGGAGAGAAAAAAGACACCACAAGAGAAAACGTTACCGGAAAATGTGATCGACTTACTTGTCCGTGAGAACGGCGGAGGATCATCGGATAATCGGCTGGACTCCATCATCGGCAACATCGTAGAAATGATGGTTCCCGGAGAAGAGTCTGTCCCCACCGCAATGACTCTCGCGGTGAAATTTCTGATGGACAATCCCATCGCTTTAGCCCATCTCAGGGTAAGCGCTTTTCTTCGACGTCTAATATCATCATGAAAACCGATACTGTCTTCGAAATCCGCAGGAAGAAAACATGGAACTACGGAAGAGGAAGACGGAACTCAACGAAGAAGAATACACCTGGAGCGACTACATCTCACTGCCCTTCACACAAAACGTAAGCATACGAAAAACGTTAAAGTCGAAGTAGTAAAAAAGTATAGCCTTACTTTCCATAGCAAAATCCTCAGGTCATCAATGAAACTCTGAGGATGGCCAACATTGTCAACGCAGTGTGGAGAAAAGCCTGCAAAGATGTTAGATTGAAAGGTACAATAATATATCCAAGTTCCATGTTTACGTCTACTCGATTCTCGCTTATAAAATCGGTTCTGAATTCAGGATACTTGATACCGGAAGGTCGGTGCGTGATGGCGGCCTTCTGCTCCATCCACATGGACGAAACGAACTACAAGAACCCTTACGATTTCGACCCGTGGAGATGGAAGGTGAGATATATCAATCACTCTCCGGCAACCAAGTCTCGTATACATGTTCGCCCTCGATTTTACAGGACATGGAATCGTCTTTAAGCAGCCAAATATTTACCCCGTTCGGAGGAGGGCAAAGACTCTGCCCCGGCATCGAGCTTTCCCGGCTTGAGATCTCCATTTTCCTTCATCACCTCACCACAACTTACAGGTCAGTAATCAATCAATCTTTCTACTTAATCTTCCAGAAATAAGTATAAAAGCTCCACTTTTATTTTTTGAGCAGAATAGCAGCAGCAGAAAGGGATGAAATAATTTATTTCCCGACAGTCAGGATGAAAAGGAAGCTTCCCATTACCGTCTCGCCACTAAAGCGATGAAAACGGAAGAATGGCAACGAATACAATGCCGGAATCTCGACAGCTCCACAGACAGAAGACGAAAGAGTTTGATCGATCGTTGAACCCGACCTCCTTACCTGATCTTCATCCAATGGTATCTAATTCTGCAAATGCTTCATCATCAGTGATGGTAATTCATGTTCGTGCCGGAATCATTACGACTGTGTGTTGTTGTTGCTTGACAACTGATTAATAAAAATCATACCACAGATGATGATGATGATGATGATAGCTTCTGTTCCTCGATCTTCTTCAGCTCGATCAACCTTTCGGCCCAGGCTTTCTCTCTGGCGACTGCGGCCATCTTCCTCTCCACCCGCTTCGCCATCTTTTTCCGATTCGCCTCCTGCATCTGAGCTTTTCGCTTCCTCTTTTCCGACTATAGGAGCATTTTTTGTTGTTGTTGTTGAAAGTTTTCAGTGAACTCGAGATGAATTTGAAGTAGGGCATACCATTATGAATGCATAGCGTTGTTTGATCCTTTTCTTCTCCTTTCTTCGTTTCACACTCCCTTCGTTTGGTTGGTTTGGAAGTATAGGCTCCCCCGGTACACACTTCACCCAGACGTATGGACCTTTGGAGGAGGATTTAGGGTTCGAATTGTTGAGCATTGGGAATTTAGGAATAAAGTGGAAATTGAAAAAAAAAAAAAAAACCCTAGAAGATTACCTGGAGGTTTCATGGCGGCTCTCTTACGGCGAGGTTTGTCGCTAGGTCGCCGTTTCGGGTACCTCGTGTCCGTAAGGCTGTGGAATGTACTCGATGGAGGAATCCAAAGGAGGAAATTACCGACGGGAAGGCGTAACCTCGGAGGCGAGGCGGCGGGGAGAGTTCCATTTGCGGCTGTGAATTGCGTGGCAGGCGACAAAATTCTGGAAACGACGGGTCGAACGATTGATCTGAAGGCTCCGAAAACCATTGATGTCCCGAAGCGGCAACCAACACGCCGTATCCCGCTTCGTATCTCACCGGAATCGCGAAATTAGGGCGACGAACGGCGACGAAACGCAGACGAACGGCGAACGAATATTAATTTTTTTTAATAAAAAAAAAATGGGATTGGTTATTAGTGGCCCATTAATTTTGGGCCAGAAACAGAAGTCCGGTCAAGGACCACCATGTGAAGGGAAACGAATGAATGAAAATTCAAATTCGGCGAGCGGTAGGGTTTCGATTTGACAATTGACAAGCTAACGAGCCACGGAGGGACACCAGTCGCAACGCGATGCATGGAATTCGAAATTGAATTCTGAACGCATGAAGGAATCCCCTCAGCTTGGAATCATTTTGCGCGGATTCGCGCCCTTCTCTCATCTTCGCCCGGAGTATAATTCCAATGATTAGAGCTTTCTGTACGTAGCTTTCGGATACCGGTGAAGCGGAACCCTTCAAATCGGTAGCGGAATTGTGTCGTCCTCCTTTCTGATTCTGATTTCTACAGGTAGCGTTGTTTTTCGGCCTCCTTTTTTTGTAATCATAGGTTTGTTTTGTTGATGGCCGAATTCTTATTCCGTTCTCAAAACAGGGTGGCTTTTCCTGTTCTGTATTGTATGAAAAAGTTTTATGTTTTCTTGTTGCCGTCTTTGTATTAAATTTGGAGTGAAAATTGCTTTGGCTACTCATCTCAATTAGGGTTTTTTTTCATGTTCGAATTGCTTGTTTTGTTCAACAAAAAAACGTTTCTGAGTTATCTCGTTTGCATTTTATCAGGTGGATTTTGTGGCAAAGAAAAGTATGCCAACATTTACAGCTTTAGCTTTGGATACACTATTAGAATCTGGTGATGCACGGTCCACGGCTCGTGTTCAGAATTCATTCGCTGCTGAAGTTCGAACAAGGCATATGGATGACGATAACCACTCCATGCTCGAGAGGAGACTCAGTTGTCCTCCATCGAGCCGAAATCCGGAAAGAGTCGTCGTTTTTCCTCCTGTTCCAAAACAAGGCCGGGGAGTGAGCCTTCCTCCGACCCCTCAGCTGGAGAGTGATGTTGGTGGCACCCCTTCGAATCCCAAGATGCCAAGAAGAAATGGATCGTTTTCGACTACGGGTTTTGAAAGAAAGGATCACTGGACTCGAATCTCCCCGGCTCTATATGCCATACCGAAATCCACCCCCCTTCCCGATTCCCCTTCTTCCTTC
The DNA here is from genome assembly GCA_000441915.1 of Genlisea aurea. NCBI lineage: Eukaryota > Viridiplantae > Streptophyta > Magnoliopsida > Lamiales > Lentibulariaceae > Genlisea > Genlisea aurea. Next base: position 3,582 of record KE531770.1, on the reverse strand, counting down.
TCTCCATCTCCTTATGTCATCAACCACAAAAGGCGTGGCCCGGGGCTCGTGAAGAGCTACTCCGAGGTAGATGTTTCGAGCTTTTCCGAGCAACCGACTGATGGCGATAGCAGCAATGCTGGTGAAAATAATTTGGATTCTTTGGGGAATGGGACTTGTGATAACCATCACGTAGTCGGTGATGGTGTAGCAGAATCTGCTGCAGCAGCAGCAGCAGACGGCGTTTCGCCGGATGATGAGTTTGAAGACCTGTTCGAGTCAGCGAGCATCAGGAGTGTCGAGGGTAGTGCTAATCCCACGACGCCAGTTGCTGAGTTCTATGATGCTTGGGAAGGTACTTTTGGTTCTTTCATATACTTTTCGTCGACAAAAAAAAATCAATGATTTCGCCGTTACTTATCGAATATTCAATGGATTTTTTCTCGTGTCATGTCTCAGAATTGTCATCAGACAGTGGGAATCAAATCTCAGCGAAGCATTCGGAGAACGAATTTCGTGGGATGAGACTGAGTTTGCTGATGGAGATGGAGAAGAGGGAGAGAGCTGAAGAAACTCTGAATCACATGAGAAACCAGTGGCAGTTGATTGCTTCGAAACTATCCGACCTCGGTGTGTGGATTCCATCAAATCTCCTCGAAGAAGACGAACAGATTCTAGAGGCGGTATCCCAACAGGCATCCGTCGCGCGATTCGTCTCCGAATCCATCGTGAGAGGACAGGCCAAAGCCGAAATCCAGATGGAAACGGAAGCTCAGATCAATCAGAAGAACACCGAGATCGCCCGTTTACACGACAAACTCCGTTACTACGAGGCTGTCAACCATGAAATGTCCCAAAGGAACCAAGAAATCGTCGGTAAAGTTATTCATCCCACTGCTGCATTCTTCATTCTGATCGTAAAATCCGTTTCATTATTATTATTATTATTTTTTTGTGGTGAGCAGAGTCGACTAGACGAGTGAGGCAGAGAAGGAAGAGGAGACAGAAGTGGATATGGGGTTCCATTGCTGCCTCTGCAATGGTGGCCGGTTCAGCCTTCGTCGTTTATTCCTGTTTTCTTCACAAGTCCAGTTTTTGCGATCCTCCTCCGATGGAACCAGCAGGAAACGAGTGAGAAATTCTTCTCCTCCCTCCCTCCCTCTTGCTAAGGAATATATGGTGATGAGAAAAGGTTAGCATACAATGAAGATGGTTTGAAAAAGTTAGCATATATATATATATATATACCATTCATTAGCTGGTGTTTATTTGCTGTAGATTGATTGTTTGCTTTTGATTTGAATTCTTGTTCAAGGGCATGGGAATTGGGATTTAGGGTTCAATAATTTGAATTTTAGGGTTTATTGGTTATGGAGGATCTATAAATTTAGGGGTTTAGGGTTGATATTTCTTTTGAGTTTTTTTTCATTCGGATAATATTTGTGATTTGGCTGTGCTGGGGCCATGAGAATCTGATGAGGGGGGAGTTTGCTATATCTCGGCGACGGTAGCAGCAACGGCGGCGATGCTTATCTGAGAATCTGAAAATGGAGATGGTTTTGCAACGCGTTGTTATCCTTTCCTCGGATTTTGATCTGAGAATCCGACGGAGAAATTCCGTCGCCTCGAGTTGTAGAGCCGCGGAGAGCCGGAGGAGGAGGAGGAGGAGGAAATCCTTCAGGACTGGCGTGGAATTCGCGCTCGCGACCTCGCCTGAAGCTCAGACGACCGACGACGTAGGGTTTTCCGGCGGCGAACTCGATGCAGGAACGGAAAACGACGAGGAATACGGGTACTCGTCGGAATCGCCTGCCTCGTTCCTCTCTCTGAACGTGAAGCCCGAGCGGAACGTGGTACTGCTCGACGATTACGAATTGGAGGAGATGGATCTGGCCGCCGGCGATCCAAATCACCGGAGCGGTTACGTAGCCGTTGTGGGGAAACCGAATGTGGGGAAGAGCACATTGTCGAATCAAATGCTTGGCCAGAAGATATCCATTGTTACAGATAAACCTCAGACTACAAGACACAGGATTCTAGGGATTTGCTCTGGCCCTGATTATCAGGTCTCGTTTCCTTCCATTTTCAGTTTCATGAATTTGTTTTCGAGTGCATGTTCCAATCTTCAATGTTCTGCAATTTCTATCTGGGAATATCTTTCAGCCTCTTAACCTTTTCTTCGATGTTTGTGATCCTTTAGAACCTGTGGCTTACTTAGCTTTGATGTTTGTTATCCTAGAAGTTGAATTAGTCAAATTTATCCCACATTGAATACTTGCAACGATTTATTGAATGCGTCGAATAATTTAGCAAACCTAGCTTGTCTTTGATGCTTGTAGTCTGCATACTGCTAATATAATCGAATCTGTTTAATGGAATGACGAAGAACTGCTTTGTGATCCTTGATAACCGTTGGATTTATCGGCTTTTTTCCATTATCGGGTAGTAAGATGAAGCTATATCTCGTCTCTATGATGTTTGTAAACTGTGATGCTTAAGAGTTGTTCGACTTATCGTACTTATCCCACATTGGATTCTAAAATGAATGGGTTGATCATCGTCGAGTCTTTCTTACCACCGCGATTATTTGAATTGTCGGAATTTTTCGCAAGCCGAAATTATGATTCCTGTATTCTGAAAAACTTCCATTTGTGGTGTTCATTGCGGATGATATGGTTCATGATTAGCTCGTTGTCCGAATTTTTACGATATTTTTTTTTTTTCGTTGTTTTCTTAGATGATACTTTATGATACGCCTGGTGTTATAGAGAAGAAAATGCACAAATTAGACGGGCTGATGATGAAAAACGTCCGCCGAGCCACGCTCAATGCCGACTGTGTTCTGGTCGTGGTCGACGCAACTAAAACGCCCGAAAGGGTAAGGTACTAACTTTCTGCTGCTGAAAGTTTCGATATGATCGATATTTTCTGCAACCACGATATCTAATCAGATCGACGAGGTGTTCGAAGGAGTTGGAGAGTTGAAGGCTGATTTGCCGTCTTTGCTCGTTTTCAACAAGAAGGATCTCATCAAGCCAGGCGAAATCGCCAAGAAAATCGCGGTAAAAATCCTCGTTTCGTTGTTTACTCATTTTTCATGAATATGAATCTTATTACACCAACCACTCTTTTTCATACCCCAGTGGTATGAAAAATTTACACAAGTAGATGAAGTAATACCAGTGAGCGCCAAATACGGCCACGGTGTCGACGACGTCAAGGAGTGGATCCTCTCGAAGCTTCCACGGGGACCGGCTTATTATCCGAAGGTATCTATCTACGAATGCTAGAAGTTTCCGGAATCCGAATATGAGCCCCGTTTTTTGTTGTTGTTGTTGTTGTTGCAGGATATTGCAAGCGAACACCCTGAAAGGTTTTTCGTCAGCGAAATCGTTAGAGAGAAAATATTGATGCAGTACAGAAACGAAGTCCCTTACGCGTCTCAAGTCAACGTCGTCAGCTATAAGAACAGGCCGAATGCGAAAGACTTCATACAAGTCGAGATCGTCGTCGAGAAGAACTCCCAGAAGATCATCCTCATCGGAAAGGTAATATAAATCGTTGTTTTTTCGACCTTTCGAGTCTTTTTTTTTTTTTTTTTTT
>KE531694.1:0-15013 GCA_000441915.1 Genlisea aurea | reverse complement strand
AAATTTAAATTAAATTCAAACCAAGAGTCATAAAATCGTCATGAGTAGTTGGGCCTCGTTGAAATTTATGGGCCCAAATATGAGATACATCAAAGCAGGGTCCCTTGGAAGGTGGTCCGACCCGGATTATTAATTTTAATCTATGTTTTTTATTGTAATAATTTATGAAAGTCGGGGGGGGGGGCCTACAAAGTGGAACAAAATAAATGGGGCGCGCCGTATCTACTTCTCCCATCGCGGCCCCACCAAGGATGTCTTTGATGTTGAGCCCTTGGATCTCTGGCAATCTCTATCGGCCGTCAATTCTGATGACCATTTGTTTTTTGGCGGTCCAAAGAGTGGTCCACTCCACAGTCCACACTCCACAGTAACTGGGATGATCGATAGAACCGTGAAGTGTCAATCAAAAATTTTATTTCCATGACGATTTAATGCCCGTACTGTCTTTATCACCGACCTTCTGAGATCTTTAATTTCTTGGTTCTAGATTGTTGTTTCTCTGCAGATTGAAGTTCATTGATCTATTTCTCTTTTTTTTTTTTTTCAAGGTTGGGTTTCTGGGCTAAGGGAAAACGCTCCCGGTATAGGGTTTTTTTTTTTTCAATATTTTGTTGGCCGATTCAAATAGTTTTTTATTCTTAGCTTGTGGGATTATTTTGATAGTGTATTTTAGTCGAACGCCATTTTCTGCTAGATAGATCTTTTGACATTTAAGATGAATCCATGGAGACTGTGTTGGTTCATACTTCACTGTTTGTTGTTGTTGATTTAAGTGGATGATCTAGCTAGGGTTTGATAAGAGTATATACAAGTATAAATTTTTCTGCATCTGTTGCTGATATGCTTCATCTCAGTAACATAATTGTTGGTGCTCAATTTTTGCAGGTTATTATTTCAGATGGCAAAGTTTCATCATGGAGAAAGTAGAGCCAGAAGTTCTTCTGTTTCTATTTTCATAGTAGGCGGTTTGTGCTGCTTCTTCTACTTACTCGGAGCGTGGCAAAAAAGCGGATATGGGAAAGGAGATGCCATTGCATTGGCTGTAACAAAGAGTGAAACGGATTGTATCCTCCTCCAAAACCATAACCTGGAAACTCAACATTCCGGTGAAGGTGGGATTGTCGAGGATCTCCCGAAAACCGTCTACAAACCATGCCATTCCCGCTACACCGATTACACTCCTTGCCAAGATCAAGCCCGTGCAATGACGTTTCCGAGGGAGAACATGATCTACCGCGAAAGGCACTGCCCTCCTGAGGGAGATAAGCTCCATTGCCTGATCCCGGCTCCTAAAGGATACGTAACTCCGTTTCAATGGCCCAAGAGTCGTGATTACGTCCCCTTTGCGAATGCACCGTATAAGAGTTTGACGGTGGAGAAGGCTATTCAAAACTGGGTTCAATACGAGGGCAACGTTTTCAGGTTCCCCGGTGGAGGGACTCAGTTTCCTCAGGGTGCCGATAAATACATTGATCAGCTCGCTTCAGTCATACCGATCGCAGATGGAACTGTCAGAACAGCACTTGATACCGGCTGTGGGGTAAGTGTTTTTTCTTTTTCTCCATTCGAATATGATAGATTCCATCACCGATGAAAGTAACGTGTTTTTCAGGTTGCCAGTTTGGGTGCATACCTCTGGGGAAGAAATGTTATTACAATGTCATTTGCACCGAGGGACTCCCATGAAGCTCAGGTTCAGTTTGCTCTCGAGAGGGGGGTACCTGCTGTGATCGGTGTCTTTGGGACGATTAAATTGCCATATCCGAGTGGGGCTTTCGACATGGCTCACTGCTCCCGTTGTCTCATACCTTGGGGGGCAAGTGATGGATTGTATATGAAGGAAGTCGATCGTGTTCTGAGGCCGGGTGGCTATTGGGTCCTCTCCGGTCCTCCCATCAACTGGAAGGTCAATTATGTACCGTGGAAACGCCCGAAAGCAGAGCTTGAGGAAGAACAGAGGAAGATTGAAGACATTGCTAAGCTTCTCTGTTGGGAGAAGATATCCGAAAAATCCGATATAGCGGTATGGCAGAAGTCAGGATCCTGTCGAGCTGAACAGGATAAATCCGGAGATGCAGAGTTCTGTAGCTCCAAAGATGGAGACGACGACGTTTGGTATAAGAAAATGGAGCCATGCATTTCTTCTTCTACAGCGGCAAACTCTCTGAAGCCATTCCCCGAAAGGCTCTTTGCTGTTCCGCCTAGAATCGCTGCCGGTTCCGTTTCCGGAGTTTCTGCCGAGGCCTACTCGGATGACAACGAGCAATGGAAGAAACATGTGGATGCGTATAAAAGGATCAACAAATTCATCGACACGGTAAGGTATCGAAACTTCATGGATATGAACGCAGGGCTCGGGGGATTCGCTGCAGCCCTCCAATCTCCAAAGATATGGGTCATGAATGTCGTCCCGACAGCAGCGGAGAAGAACACTCTCGGCGTCATCTACGAAAGAGGACTCATCGGCATTTATCACGACTGGTAACGAAATGAATAAATGGAATGATTTCCATTTCATCATCTCAAATGGCGTTTGCTGTTTTTCACTTGATCACAGGTGCGAAGCGTTTTCGACGTATCCCAGAACATACGATTTCATCCATGCCAGTGGAGTTTTCTCTCTGTACAAAGACAAGTAAGTAAATGTCACTCACTCTGTAAGAATGAATACAACCAAAGTCTTGTAGCGAGTAAAGAAGATGAAAAACGAAACAGGTGTGAGTTTGAAGATGTTTTGTTGGAAATGGATCGGATTCTGAGGCCGGAAGGAGCCGTGGTGTTCCGGGATGAAGTGGACGTGCTCGTGAAGGTGAAGAAGATGACGGAAGGTATGAGATGGGATTCGAAACTCATCGATCATGAAGATGGCCCTCTTGTATCTCAGAAAATTCTCTTTGCTGTGAAGCAGTATTGGGTAGCTGCTGGTAATTCTTCATCATCATCTCACTGAAGAAAAATCTCTCCTTTTTTTCCCCCATAGCGTTTGTTGTTGTTCTTCATCTTACTTAGAAAACAGTATCATCTTCGTATATATAAATGTATTATATACATACACAGCTGATGGATAGCAAGCAAATTTGTGAGGACAAGACTAACAATGAACAACGATGATGCAAAAAACATACATGGGAGAGGCTAGTTTTCCTTGTCATCTTTAGCAGGCTTGGCTATAAATCCGCCGTTACTTTTCTTCTCAAGCGAGTAAGGCATATAAGTACCAAGAATCTTATCCCACGTCACAAAAAAGGGCTGCGAAAAATTATACTTATTACCGTACAGCTGATGATGAATGTCGTGGTAAGCCGAGTTGTTGCTGAAGAAGAAATGGAACGCATTTCCGGGCAGCCACAGTCCGCAGTGATCGTCCACCGTCTTCAGGGTTGCGAATGAGAAGAAGAAGATGGAGGCTCGAGGTGACATTCCGGAGACGAGGAAGGACAGGGATCCGCCGACGGTGTCCAGAATGAGGCCTTCCAGGGGGTGGTTGTATAGAGCTCCGAATGCATAGGGGACGAGGAGGCGATGGTGTTGAGAATGGATGTGCCGGTATAGGAACTTGTTGTGATGCATGTAACGGTGCATGAAGTACTGCCATGTATCCAAAACCACCATTGCAACGAAGAATTGCCTCGCCAGAACAATGAGGGAATTGTTTTCTGACGGAGGTTCAACAGACTCGTCCCTGTTTTCTGCAGTCACCTGCATTGACGAAAGCCACAATTAATTCGAAATCATTAACAGATCAACAGAAGAAACGCTGCATAATTCAGAATCAAAGCAAAGGTGGATCCCACAAAAAAACCAAAGAGCTTAAATGCAAGGAGGGATATATGTACTCACTGCAAATAGGATAGTGGCGACTATTGCCTGAACAGCCTGCTGAAGAAGCACACCTTTAACCACATCTTTCTTAGGAACCGAATTCTTCTCATCTTCGTCTTTCTTGGTATGCAGCCTGTAATTCTCAAGCGAACCTAACAATACGTATATTCCCGAATAAATCCAGTACACGATTATCGGCACGAAGGTCCCTAGAAATTCATCCGACACCTCGTAACCGCCGATTATAATATCCATATCGCCAACAAAACAAGCGGAGATCCGTTTCCGGTAAAAAAACAACGAAACCCTAGAAAAAAAAAAAGGGGATTCAATTTCGTTGGGAGAGTAGGATTCTTATTTCCCTTCTCATGAAAAGCGGATTCATAAAAGGCGTTCCTTTCTCGGTCAATCGCGAAAGCGCATCACACAAAAACAGATAGCCATGATTAAGACTAAAACCTGAACGGGAAAATTCTACGAGCCGATCGATCGATCACACACGAGAAGGGGAAAAAAAAAATGTTCTGTGAGCGTAGAACTTGTTTGAGAAGAAAAGGTTACTGTCAACAGAACTACGTAACGTGGCTACCCGGGTTGGGCGACCAGAGGTGGGCCCCAGATATATCGCGACGCTTTTTTTTGACCCAAATAAAATTCAATGGGCTTGCTTGCTTTGTCATTGGTCAAAATCTAATTTCACATTTTTTAATTTTTCGAAAATTAATAACAAATTACAAATATATATATATATATAATTTAACAATTAAAATTAACTTAAAACATATCATTTGACTTACCTTAAGTAGTAGGCAGCAGCGTTAATTAATCATAGAATTGCATTAACCTCATTTCTATGCCATCTCAAAATTTAAAATTGACATAAATAATGATATTCTAACCTAACCCCCAAAAGATTTGATTTTTGACAATGGACTTAACTAATAGCTACTAGGGAGCTTCTTCTTCTTCTTCTTCATGGGTTCCGCCTTGAATAAGCTGAAAAAAATAAAATCAAAAGACAGGTCATAACTCAGTAGCTCTCCAGATCAAAAGAGTAGGGATTTGTTTCTATACCAATGAACCAACTCGTTCATATGCTTCCATTACTTGCGGGTTCTCCTCGTCCTCGTATCCGATCTGCAGTATTCTGGGCCCGTTGACGGACCAGAAGGCTCTTCGACCCTCTTCCTGAGATCGGGAATCGAAAATGTTCGTTTTCTCTGGTGAAAATGTGAAGGTTGGGGGATGTTTTACCTGTAACACCAGTAAGTATATCGCATCGAGGACTTGAACACGGATTTCAGGATCGGTCACAGTCGTCTCTCGTTTGATCGATAATGCAGTGGCCAGTTCAGGTGGCATTTTTGATGTGTCTTGTTCATTGTAGATCTGTAACTTGGAGAACAAGTATAAAAATGGAGCTAGCTGATTAAAAGAAATGTGGTGTTTTAATAACAATCACCTTGTTTCCAGCCACAGGGAGAAGAAGAGCTGGCCATAGAAACTCCGATACAAGAAGCAAGTTCTGTACCTGAGTTTCAGCTTCGAAGCAGCAGTTCCGAATAGTCCCTGAGATCTGCAATTTAGATTCTTGACGACAAGGACGACAACTTTGAAAGAGCTGATGCTGATTAGAGATACGTAGGTAGACATATAATCATATACCCCTTTCTTTCTCAGCAAACTCGGAGAATCGAACTGCCTGATGATTTGCTTCAGCAGTCCTCTTCGCGGTTCGAGAAGAAGCTTTCGCCCTGCTTCGTTCCGCGAAACGTTTACGAGCACTGAGGAAACATGGTCGAAGGGATCACCACCTGTGAAACAAAACGAAACCACCGGGACGTGACAATAGAAACCAGCAGTGAAGAAGGGGATCGAAGAAACACGCCTTGTTTCTCACTGGATGAAGAACAAAATGATCTCACTAACTTCATAATATGCAATCCACTGATCTTTTCATCTCCACTCTGGCATATTTAGAGATTCAGCACAATCAGATTTAAAATAAAACAACTCAGAAGCAGCTGTTTTCTGGGGCTGGCTACCTGAAGCAGAGATTCAATACCAGCATCGATATGCGTAAGATTAACGAGAAGCATAACCAACAGTTTTGTAATGCCACAATCTTGCTTGTACAGAATAATATTCATGGCAGTTCCCAGCACACCTTTTTCAATCATATTTTCAGCAATGTCTCTATTTTGAGACAGATTAACAAGGGCTTCTGCAGCGGGTTCGGAAACTTCCTAAATATGCATATACCGAATTCTGCAGTTGAAGGAATTATAACAGACCAAGCAAACAAAGATAGGGCAGACGAGAACCTTCTTTTCTGCAAGAAGAGCAGACAAAGCAGGAATCGCAACATCGGAGTATCTTCCGAGTGATCTAAGCCCTTCATCCGAACCCGTATAATCTCGAATAATATTCACTGCAGTCCGTTTAATCTGAAAAAAAAATCAATGAAAGGAAATTGAATAGAACATATCCCCTCTTCCTCTTCTATGAAAAATAACTCGCATGAAATACTAATAAATTCGAATCACGAAAAAAAAGTTACGGAAAATATCTAACAGGAGGAGAAGCAGAGGTGAGAAAGTTAAGGAGTTCCTCCAACTCAGTCGCCATGGCCGTCTTCTTGAAGCTTGGGCGTTTTTCCGGCTGACAAATTGGGCTGGTTCAGTGGGTTGAATAATTTGGGCTTCTGGTTTAATTCTAAGGTGGTTTATATTGGTACGATCAATATACATTAATTACTTTTCAAAAAAAATATACATTAATTATAATAATTTTAATGTAAAAACGCTATAAAATAATGTTATAATTCAAAATGAGAATTAACGACTATCACTGTTAGTTTATTTTGTCTTTACCCTCATCCATTTCATGTAATTACATTTCGTGCCATCTTCTGCTCCTCTCCGGCGTCCGCCCTTACCCTAACTAGCGCTGTGCTCTGGCCTCGCCGTGATCCCAGTTCCCGACCACGTGCGCCCCTCTTCCGTGACCTCGAAAGCGGCTCCGTATCGTGAGTTTTCTGATAGTAATTTCGTATTGGATAGAGAGGCTCTTAATTGTGAATTAATTTGGTTGGTATGGTGGGTTTGATTGAAATTCTTTTCATTGATGAACAATTTTTGAAATTGTACTGATTTCATTTCGGTTGAACGAACAGAAATCATAGGAATTGTTTCTACAAAAAAAAAAAAATATATATGGATAGACGGATGATGGGTGAGAGTAGCAACCGAAGGAATAAGGACGGTAAGAGTTCAGCTGCTTGGTCGGATGCTGCAACTGAAATTTTGGTACATCTATTTTACGAAGAAATGGAGAAGGGAAATACAACTCACGGGCATTTCAACAAAGTAGCTTGGCAAAGGATTGTAGCTGAATTTAATCGGCAGACTTGCTTAGATTACAATCGTCTTCAATTGAAAAACAGGTGGGGCAGGCTAAAGATTCTGTGGAGTGTATGGGTGAGTCTGAAGAACCAAAAAGATATTGAGTGGTGCGATGTCAAGAAGACAGTAAAAGCTCCTATCGAATGGTGGAACGAGTATTTAAAGGTATCGATAAGTATGTAAATTTGTGGTGCAACTGTGAAGCTTTAACAACATGGGTTCTTTCTTGTTTTTTCAGAGAGATCCATTGGCGAAAGTATATATGGAAAGGCCTCCGGTTTGCGAGGATTTACAAGCCCGCATATTTCAAGGTTTGGAGGGTGAGGAGCGATGTGTTTGGCATCCGACCTTGGGGCCGTTACCTCTGAACGCAACAAGTTTCAGAGATGATGATGATGGTAGAGAGAATTCTGCTCATATGGACGTTGTGTATACTACTCAGGCAACCGATGATACCGAAGAACGTGGAGAGACTTTCGAGTTCGGATCAGCAAACGACAATGCTCAGAGTTCTCAAGTTGGCCCTGAAAATATTATGATGAATAGCGGTACCGAGGACGTTGGTTCCGGTCGGGCGAGGAAAGTTCTGAAAACCGCAGCAAATGGCAAGAAAAAATGCGATAAGATGATGTCCGGTGCTACTAGAATCGCCCGTGCGCTGGAAAAGTTCGTCGATGCCCTTCAGTCGAAGCCTGCTGATGGTGAGATGGAGAAGATGGAAAGGTGTATGGATATTATTCGGGGAGATGGGATCGATCGGACGAGTCGTTTGTACATGTTTGCTGTGACCAAGTTCATGAATTCGCCCGAGTTTCGCAGTATGTTTCTGGTGCTGGAATCTGAGGAGAGGAAACTGTTTTTGAGCCATCAGTATCAGTTGTCTGAACAAGGCGGCTGAAGAAGCAGTTTTTTTTTTCGTGTCGTGTTTCTTTTTTTAAACTGTGTTGGGAACGTGGGTTTATTTTGTAGGTAGTGACTAGTGAGCGTTTGTATATATAATCATCATCCCACTTGCGACCGATTAAATTTTCGTTCCCATCTCCTCCGGCGAGAACGAATCAGACTTCCGGGGGGTAATTTGTACGGGCTTTCGATGATACTACTTGACTAATCGCGGTTCTTGGCTTTTTATTTTACGACGATCGGTAATCGTTGATTCGTTGTGGAGGACTGTTGTGTCTGGGGAATGAATGGAGGTCTCTTCTACTTTCCTCAAAGCTGTCAAAGCTATTAATTTCAAGCTTCCGCGATCAGTTTCCTCTAGGTTTTCTTCCAGCCCTAGAATTCCAACAGGTGAAGCCGCGTTGTTGGGGGAGCCCGCCCTAGCCTGTCTGTGCATTATGCGTTTCTGATGGTGTGTTTTCTTCTTGTCATCATAAATTGGCGAAGAAAAATGGAAGAGGGCATACGATGGATTGCTGCTGGATGCTGGAGGAACTCTACTGCAATTAGCGAAGCCTGTGGAAGAAACTTACTTGACCATCGGCAAGAAATACGGTTAATTCATATTCAAGTGTGGTTAATTCGATCGATTCACAGTGTGGTTAATTCGATCGATCTTCTTGTTATACTCAATAATGGCAGGTGTAGAAACTACAGTGGCTGATGTAAAGCAAGGCTTCAGGAGGGCATTCTCTGCTCCATGGCCCGAGCATCTTCGTTACCAGGCTTGTATTTTGTTGGCAATATTCTGATGCTGCTAACTTTGATGGATGTAATATATTGAATCTCGATTGACAGGGTGATGGCAAGCCATTCTGGAAGCTCGTTGTCTCTGAAGCCACAGGGTGCCATAATGGAGACTACTTTGAAGAGGTTTACGAGGTGATTCTTCAGGGTTTATCTCCCATTCGCCGATGTCTTTAGGGTTTATCTTAAATCTGCTTATTTATCAGTACTATGCCCATGGAAATGCATGGGATCTACCTGAAGGAGCTTACGATACACTGTTATGCCTCAAAGACCATGGCGGTAAGATTGATCCCATTTCCATCCTCTTACTTACTCCCAAGCATTATTTTATTCTTTTTTTGATGCAGTGAAACTTGCTGTAGTTTCTAATTTCGACTCCCGCCTAAGGAAGCTCTTGAAGGACCTAAATGTGCTGCATCTGTGAGTCGAGCAGCATTTGTTTTCAACCTTGATCTCCGGCAACAATTTCTGTGACTATTATTGCAGGTTTGATGCTGTGATCATATCATCTGAGATTGGGTTTGAAAAACCAGATGAAAGGATATTCAGAGCAGCATTGGGTAAGGCTCGTGAATTATGGGAATCATCTCGTTCTGCACCACTGACTGTTCACAGAGCCGGGGTAATGCTCTCTCTTTTCTAGATGGGATTTGTGTAGACGCTGAGAAAACAGTCCATGTTGGGGATGATGTGAGAGCTGATAAGGAAGGAGCCAATGCCGTTGGAATCCATTGCTGGTCAGTTTTATGCTCATAGATAGTTACACGACGCAGAGACGATACAGATATATTTATTCGTGTTATACACAGGCTGTGGGGAAGTGATGTGAAGAGCTTCTCGCACATCAAGGACGGCATACTTGTGTTCTGATCTGACGATATAATTGGCCGGAGCTAAAGTGGGGTCGGGGAGGGGTAAGTGTGTAATTTCATATTTTGTTGGTTGGGGGTGGGGGGGACCATTTCGTTATTTAATTAATTCTGGGAGATATAAATGACGAAAAAGTGCCATCTCCCCAAAATCCTGAAACTGACTTTTTCTGCTGATATGACATGCCGTTTTCACGGAATAAATTGAATGCTGACTGGGGGAGATGGAAGAATTGCAGTGAGAGAGAAGGGAGAAATAGGAGAATATCTGAGCACGTCTGAGATGGTTCGTGCCTTGAATATTCAACGCTTTCGTTATCCATACTCCTCCCTCAGCAGAAAGAAAACCCTTTTTCGAATCCTGGCCCAGATTTTGTTTCCCTTGACGATTGTCAAGTTTCTTTGCAAATTGCAGCGCCTGACAAATTGATGTCGAGCATGGGAAAAACCCCACATTTTGTTCTTTTATTTCGCCCATTTCGAGAATTTGGAACATTTTGTCTGCCAAGAGTATGATGCAAATGCAATCGACCATTTTCTTAGGTAAGGCCGCAGAAGCAGCTTGAGAGGAGTTTTCCGAATTCTTGTGCATGCATGTTGTTGGTGGAATGAATAGGTTTTGGGTTTTGGGGATTTCTGTACGAATGTTGCATCAGCTGCTGTTTTTATTTTTTTTTCAGTTGAAAGCCGTTTTCCTGAGACAGACAGATAGTTTGAATCTTGAACAATAAATCTGACGTCTCTTACTGGGGTGGGATACCGTGGGTAGTAGATGATGAGATCTTTTCATGATCTTTTTATGGGTTTCGGTTTAAATTGCTGTTTTTTTTTTTTGCACAGTTTGTATTGCAATGTGAATGGCTGATCTGCAGAGGCCTAGTCTCGTGGAAAGAGACATAGAACTGGTAATCCGTTGATTTGACCGGTCCGGTGCCGCATTTCTTTATATTTTTGTATGTCTTGCTTTTGATAGCGTTGCAGGGTCGAATCTCAGTTACGAATTCTTGCAGAGGTGTTTCTTTCTGACTCTGCTTTCTTGATTTCAGGCCATTACAGCACTTAAAAAAGGTGCACAACTACTGAAATATGGGCGGAGAGGGAAGCCAAAGTTCTGCCCATTTCGGCTTTCCACGGTACATTTTGCTTCGTGGCAGCTCTTAGACTTTCATGTGGATATGATGGTTCTTATGTTTTTGAGTTATGATAATGGTGGTGGTTTTATTTATACTGATGAGGCATCTGGTTTTGGGTTCACTCTTTTTAACCAATTTCAGGACGAGTCTGCATTGTTGTGGTATTATGGAAAAGATGAGAAGAGGCTGGAGCTAAACCTAGTTTCAAGGATCATTCCGGGCCAAAGAACTGTAAGTTAGGGGAGATTCTCAGGCAACAATGTAAAGCTCACCACTATGTTAAAAGCTATCTGTAATTCTACATATAACGATGATCTCTTTGTCAGCTTATTTCAATCATTGACACCCCCCTAACGTAACGTTTTTCTTTTGCTTTTTCAGCCAGTATTTCAAAGGTATCCTCGGCCTGAGAAGGAATACCAATCATTTTCCCTCATATATAATGATAGATCTCTGGATTTGGTGAGTTTTTGAGCCACCTCTATTGACATGAAGAGTATGTATGCGTTGGATGTGTTATGGAGTACTTTTTGGGTTTTGAAGCAGATTTGCAAAGATAAAGACGAGGCAGAGGCCTGGTTTGTTGGTTTAAAAGCATTAATATCCTGCGGCGGTTATAAGAGGTTGAGAAGTGAGGCCAAGAAAGATAATTCTCGGCCAGAGAGTCCACCATGCCGAAGTGCTGCCTCATCATCGCCATCATCATCCGTGTGTTCCATTGTCTTATTTCTTGTTTTCGATAAGTCAAATCCTCCTTAAAATTATCTTCCTTCATCTTTTGTCTCAGGATCAGGGCATTATTCCTTCTAGAAGACTGGGAAAGTCATTTGCTGATATCTTGTCATATACAGCCAAGAATCCTCCTCCAGTCGACTCCATTTCAATCACTCCTCTAACGCAGCAGCCCGTTGAAAATGGGAATACACGGGCTTCTGGATCCGATGCAATCAGATTGAGCCTGTCCAGTGCTTTGAGTTCATCGAGTCAAGGTTCCTGTGCTGAGGACATTGACGGTTTGGGGGATGTTTTCATCTGGGGAGAAGGCACAGGAGAGGGACTAATAGGAGGTGGGGACATCAAACTCAGCAGGCCGTCTACAGCAAAGAGTAATGCTCTCTTTCCCAAGGCGTTGGAATCCACCGTCGTTCTCGATGTCAAGTACATTGCTTGTGGCCAAAAACATGCTGTATTGGTGACCAAACAAGGAGATATTTTCAGCTGGGGTGAAGAGATGGGAGGAAGGTTGGGCCACGGGGTGGGAGAAGATCTTCCCCATCCGAAGCTCATTGAATCTCTCAGCGGCAAGTGCATCGAAACGGTGTCGTGTGGAGAATATCATACTTGTGCCGTAACCGTCTCTGGCGAACTCTACACTTGGGGCGATGGTTTCATGAACTGTGGAGTTCTAGGCCACGGAAGCGAGGTCAGTCACTGGATCCCGAAAATGGTGTGCGGTCCCGTCGATGGTTTGCACGTCTCGTCCGTATCATGCGGCCCTTGGCATACAGTTCTCACAACGTCCACTGGCCAAGCATTCGCATTTGGTGATGGAACTTTTGGGGCATTGGGACACGGAGATCGCTGTGGATCATGTTTTCCGCGGGTGGTGGAACGCTTAAAGGATTTGAGAACAGTGAGTGTCGCTTGCGGAGTATGGCACACGGCAGCAATCGTTCAGATGAGCTGTGAATCCGAAAAAACCGAGGTGCCGTCGATTGGAAAACTCTTCACTTGGGGTGATGGGGATAAAGGGAAGCTGGGAAGTGGTGATAACGAAACCAGGCTGGTTCCTCATTGCGTTTCCTCATCGGTCGACATCAATTTTTTGAAGGTGGTCTGTGCGGATAATCTTACCGTGGCGCTGACTTCTACCGGCCGAGTGTACACCATGGGAAGTAACGATCACGGCCAACTCGGGATCCCGCTGGCTGATGGGAAAACGCCGGTTTGTGTGGGAGGCGGATTGACTGATAGGTTCGTCGAAGACATCAGCTGCGGCTCCTCCCACGTCGCTATTCTGACTTCCAAAGGCGAGGTTTTCACGTGGGGGAAAGGGAGAAACGGGCAGTTGGGACACGGGGACACGGATGATCGGAGCTCGCCTACCCGCGTCGATTTTTTGAAAGACAGACAGGTGAAGAGCATAGCCTGCGGTTCGAATTTTACGGCATCCGTTTGTGTTCACAAGTGGACGTGTACGGCGGACACTTCCCTCTGCTCCGACTGCCGCAATCCCTTCACTTTCATCCGGCATCGCCACAACTGCTACAACTGTGGGCTTGTTTTCTGCAACGCTTGCAGTACTAAGAAGTCCCTCAAGGCGTCTCTGGCTCCTAGACCCAACAAACCTTACCGGGTGTGCGACGATTGTTTCGCGAAGCTACAGAAGGCTGCAGAGGGCGGCGGCGGCGGCTCATCCCTCAACGGGATGCGTAAAGTGAAGAGTGGCGGCGTGTTGTATAAGCAGCAGCAGCCTGACCAGTTTTCGAGGCTCTCGCATTCGGAGTCGTTCAAGTCTGAGAAGATGAGTTTGAAATCCGATGGGGGGAACGAATGCGGCGGTTTGTTTTCGGTGCAGACCGGAGGAATGCAGCTGAGGTTGAGCACTTCATCCGTATCGCCGACTAGTCCGAGGCATCCGAAGAACATGGTCGCTTTTTCTGTTCCGAATTCCAGATTGGTTTCTAGATCGCCATCTCCAGCACAGAGGAATTCGAAGCCCGCTGCCGTTCTTTCGTCTGCCGCTTCGTTTTCATTTCGAACATTGGAAGCGACTTCGGACGATAGGAGGAGCAGTGCGTATGATGAGATCAAATGCCTAAGAACACAGGTAAGTAATACTGTACAGTATACAGCCAGCCATTGTCTACTACTGATTTAGTGATTTTATCTATCTCTCTCGTCCGGTAGGTCGAAGAACTTGGGAAGAAATTGCGATTTCTGGAGGCCGAGCTGGAAGGGAAACAAATGCAGCTGCAAGAAGTAACCGAAAGAGCAGCGGATGAGGCTCGAAAGAATGAAGCTGCAAATGAAGTGATCAAACAGTTAACCACACAGGTTAGGAACTTGACGACCACGACCGCAACTACTGCTGCTCCGCTTTCGGATTCCCATGACTACGTAACGACGACGGATAGAGGAGGATCCAACTGCTGCAGCATCACCCCTGCGAAAACTGCTGGATCCGGCGGCAATGGGCAAGTTCAGAAGTCGGAGCGCATACTGCAGGACGAAACGGGGGTGTACATCACGCTGTTCTCGTTGCCGAATGGGACGAACGAATTGAGGCGGGTTCGCTTCAGTCGGAGGCAGTTTACGGAGGAAGAGGCGGAGAAATGGTGGGAGGAGAATGAAACGAGAGTCTGCGATAAGTACAACATCAGAATTCCGTAGTCGATAGATACTTCATACTAGATAGAGAGAGAGGAGAGCCCACAAAATGCAAACCCATGGATTTTGTTTGTGCTATCATTAATTAGTAAGTAGCCAAATTTAATATCCACCGTCCTGTCTGTTAGTGAATTTAAGTCTGCATGCACATTGGCCGACATCATTTTCATTCAGTTTTTTTAAGTCACGTCTTCCTCTTTTATCACGTGTCCAGCCAGCCCCATCCATCAAAATTCAAATGCTAATTAATTAATTAATTGCTAATACGAAGAAGACAGGGTTGAAAAAAACCAAATGAGTCGTCAATTCATGACAACAAACACAACAGGGTTGTAATAATAAATAGTGAAGCCACAACCAACAAACACAGCCCCGTTTCTTTTCTTTCTATGTCAAAATAACAAAAAATAATAACAATATCGGAAACCAACCATCCATCATCAGACATCAGCATCCCATAACAGCACAGTTATAAACAAAACTGCCCGATCTCTTCCTTCCCAACATATCCCATTCCGTCGCCCCTACTCCGCCCTCCCTCGGGACCCACGAATTCACCTCGATGTAGCCCTCCCCCGCGTTTCGCGGGCCCCCGATCACGATCAGCCGATCCCCGCAGCCCCGAAACGCCAGCCCCCAGCCGTACATCGAATCCGCCCTTCTTGGACGTTTGATTAGTTGTTTTAATGTGTGTTTTAGGGGT
>KE531693.1:0-10424 GCA_000441915.1 Genlisea aurea | reverse complement strand
AAAAAATATTATTATTCTTTTATAATTATAATTAATATTTCTTTTGTTATGAAAATTGAATCATTTATACTCAACGCCATTAATTAACGTTCGCCGGCGTAATTTATATCTCATCCAAAACCTCAAACCAAATGCGTTTTTAAAAGGTATTAATTTTTTAATACCTCATTATACCTCACTAAACCTGAAACAAAACTAGCCCTTTATGTTTTATTTTTTGGCAAAATATATCCAAATTGATGACGTCATCAAACGGATAATGACATCGTTAAACGGAATGTGTATAAATTGTTCATTTTTGTAACAAAATGGGTATAATTTATAACGATGAAATAAGGTGTGTATTTTTTGTAAAATTTAAAAAGAAATATAGTATAAATTATTAAATTCTAATTCCATATTTAATGATGTCATTATCCATTTCATTTTATGAAAATCAGTGCAACGTGTACAATATGATCCATTTCATTTTTGTAGTATTTTAGGCTAAAATACTACACATGAATTAAAAACGAGAGATTTGAATGAAAAAAAAAAAAAGCTATCATTCTTCAACCCCCGCTACCCCCTCCGCCGCCGCCTCCGCCGCCGCCACCCGCACCTCCACATCCTCCTCCTCCGCCGCCTCCACATCCTCCGCCGCCGCCACCCCCACCTCCACATCCTCCTCCGCCGCCGCCTCCTCCTCCTCCAGCGTCCGGAGTAGAATAAATTCCTGCATCAGCAGCAGCTGCGGCACCCATGAACACCATACCGCCGTTCCTGGTTGATCCGTTACGAACCGGCAGCCGGTTTGTTTTTCCGCCGCTGCCGTTGGCGAGACGATAGATGATAGACCATATGACAATCGCCGCTATGAGCGCAGCTACGATTATAAAAACGATGAAAGATATCTCCATTTCTTCCTCCACCGCCCCCCTCAAACCCTGTAATCCAGGGCTTATTATATAGATACAGATTAACAGGGTGTTCGTTGTTATCACGTAATGGTAAGGCTACGAAATCGCGTCGAATTTTAATCCCCTTCCAAACCATGACCACCAGCAAGTCTATCAGTCTGACTTCCAAAGTCTATTTAAAAATATAAGATTAAATCCAAAGTCTATTTAATCACCTTCACACGGTTTCTAAACCTGTTTCTATTTAAAAAAATAATAATAAAATTAACATATATAAAATTCAGCCATTAAAATTGATTGTATCAGCATTTTATGAATTTATCTCGTTTGCCTCTACTGAATTTAGTATAATAAACATAGGACAAAAACAAAATAATTTTTTTGCTATCATTTAAAAAGAAAAGAAAAGAAAGTTTTGCATGATTATTGGACATTCTTGTGTATAATTATTAATATGTGTATATATTAATAATAATATTGCAATTTCCATATTATTAATTAATGTGTATTCCTTTTAACAATTTTATAAATAACAACGTAATTTTAGAATAAAATAATAGTGTGTTTAGATCGTTTGGATTTAAAATTTAAATACAATTAATTGCGTATACAATTAATTTACAATTAATATGCAATTAATATACAAGGCAAAAAATGGAAACAATCAGTACAAATCCCCATGGGCAATATAATACGAAATGAACAAAGAATTATTAGATTTATTACCATGTGAACAACTAATCAACAACAATAATTAAGTTAAAATATTTATTGACAAAACTCCAAAAAAGAATATGTGCCCCTTATGAAAATAGGCACTTTTAAGAGGACCTGCCGGAAAATTTTTTATTTTTTATTTTTACGAGTCTTTGTTTGAAATTCAGACCGTTGGCGATCATCCTCACCCACTAACGGTATTTCCCTCTTCATAAGAAAAAACAAGAGAACATTTTGTTCTTTCAAACGTTTCAATTTTACGCCGGAAAACCCAAATGGGTTGCGTGTCTTCCGTACTGTTTCCGAGAGGAATCCGGCGAGGAAGTCGCGTTCCGAAGAAGAGGGAATTCAGCCACCACGTCGTCTCTCTCACTTCCACCACCTACGGAGTTCTCAATCTCGACAAGCCCAGCGAAAGCCCCCCGAGAGAAGAGGAAGGAGAAGCCGGGCGAAACTCCGTGGAAGTTAAGAAAACGACGTCGCCGGCGAGGGAACAGCCGTCGGAGATCATCAACGCGTGGGAGCTCATGGAGGGTCTCGAAGAAGAATCCTCATTCGTCGTCCCGTCGAAGAGGACGCCGAAAATGGGTCCTTTTTCGCGAGAGGGTTTCTGCAGAAGCCCTCTGAAGATGTTCAACCAGGTGGGCTCGCCGCGGAAATTGAAGAAAATCGGGGGGAAGGAGAATTCTCCCATGAAAATCGCCGTCAAAGGGTGCAATAATTTCAGGGATTCGAAGAAAAATTCCCCGAAATTATGGAGTTCTTCGATCATCAGGGGAACGGGAACCCCAAACAGCGCCAAATCCGACAGTTTCCGATTCGATTCCGGCGTCACGCCGCCGTCCCGCCGCCGAAGTCTGGGCCCGTTATTCGACCCCGAACTCCTCAACTCCTTCGAAAAAGAGCTCTCCGCAGAACAGAAGATCGCTTCCAGAAGATCGAGGTCATCCCACGATTCCGCCTCCATCCTCAACTCCTACAAGAAAAAATGCCCCCCCGGCGGCGAATCCGCCGTGATCCTCTACACCACAACCCTCCGAGGAATCAGAAAAACCTTCGAGGAGTGCAACCTCGCCAGGTCCATCATCGAATCCCAGGACGTCCAGATGTTCGAACGCGACATCTCGATGGATTCCGGCTACAGACAGGAACTCAAATCCTTGATGGGGGGAGGAGGAGGAGGGACCCACAAGAACATCGGAGTCCCGCTGCTATTTATAAAGGGCAGACTGATCGGCGGCGTGGAGGAGATTCTGAAACTGGAGGACAACGGTAAACTAGCGGCTCTCCTCGAAGGAATCCCGCCTGCGCCGCCGGATTGCCGGAGCTGCGGCGGAATTCGCTTCCTGATGTGCGTGGAATGCAACGGAAGTTGCAAGGTTTTGGAGGAGGGCAAGACGAAGAGCAGGAAGTGCAGTAAATGCAATGAGAATGGGCTGATTCAGTGTCCCTTTTGCTGCTAGGACTGATAATAATTTGTCTGGTTATGATGATGACGATGACGATGATTCTTCTTCTCTGTGGAATGAATGAAAAAAATCTCTTTGTCATCGCTGCGATTTGAATGAAGCCTGGCCCGCCAGATTCTCCAGCCCATGGGCCTAGGCCTTATTTTTATTGGGCTTAAAGTTATTCGTGACGTGTCAGTTTCTGATTGGGCGATTTTCCCGGGGTTTTAAAAAAAAAAAAAAACAGTTTTTTTTACTTTTTTAATTTTAATTATCAGAAGAATGAATGAAATACGCCGCGAAAGAGAGAATACACACGTGTCGGTTAAATGAATACTCACTTCGCGTTCCGTTCCAACGACATCAATCATTCTCTTCTTTACCCTCTCCTCTCTCTTCGTAACACCCCTCCTCCCTTTCCAATCCCCTTCCATCGCATCCGTGTAATCGGTTCTTCTTTTTCTCTGTGCAAGAGGATCTTCGATTCCTGGTACAATCCTCGGTTTATCGGTTCCCCCAATTATGGTTGGGAGGAAGAGGAAAAAGTTGAAGTCGTGAGTTTCCTCAATTTTTCGTTTGCAAGTCGTCTTTCTATTGGCTTATTGTGATATTTATCGTGAAATTCAGTGGCTGCTGAGTTTGGATCTTTTCGGCTGCTTTTTTTTTTCTATTGCCGTGAAATCAATCGCCTTGGGATTGGTGGTTTCGGAACCTTACTGGTTAAAAAACGTTTTATGCCCTAATTTTTCGAAATTGCAGTTCGTTCGTTTTTGTTTTTTTTCCCCTTACGATTTGAACGATTCACGATGGATATGATATTACTAGTTTTAGGGCGAAAATAATTGGGAGTGATTTCGTAAAATTGAGTTACCGTTTTCCTAAATTGTTGAACTTGCATTGTGATTGCTGTATTCCATCGGCATTGTAGTCCTCGCTAATCCAGTTCAAAAATTTTGTTGATTGCAGTTTGGCGGAAGCAGTTAACAACGACATAAACCTTTCGATCACATCAAAAGCCGAGCATCAGACGCTTTTCGACCTGCCCACCGAGCTGCTAGAGATCATCATCTCTCACCTAACGTTGCGGGACAACATCCGAGCCTCGGCCGTCTGCAAGAGATGGTTATCGGTAGCCGTCTCCATCAGGGTAGCGAACAAGTCGCCGTGGCTGATGTTCTTCCCGAAATTCGGAAACCTGTACGAGTTCTACGACCCTTCCGAGCGCAAAACGCATTGGCTCGAGCTGCCCGAGCTCCGCGACTGCAGGATCTGCTACGCCAGGGACGGCTGGCTGCTGATGTACCAACCGCCTTTCCACGTCTTCTTCTTCTGCCCCTACACCCGGGAACTGATCAAGCTGCCCGGCCTCGAAATAACCTACCAGATCGTCGCCTTCTCGGCCGCCCCGACGTCCGGCAAGTGCATCGTCTTCACGGTGAAGCACGTGAGCCCTACCGTCGTCGCGGTCAGCACTTGCCGCCCGGGAGCGACCACGTGGACCACCGACAACTACCAGAACCGTCTACCCTTCGTGAGCAGCATCTGGAACAAGGTCGTTTTCTGCAACGGACAATTCTACTGCCTGAGCCTCACCGGCTGGCTCGGGGTGTACGACCCGGGTAAGAGCACGTGGACGGTGCAGTCGGTGCCACCCCCGAAATGCCCGGAGAATTTCTTCGTCAAGAACTGGTGGAAGGGGAAGTTCATGGCGGAGCACGATGGGGACATCTATGTGGTGTACACCTGTTCGGCGGTGAACCCCGTGATGTACAAGCTGGATCAGGCGAACCGGGTGTGGGTGGAGCTCGAGACGTTGGGCGGGATGACGCTTTTTGCGAACTTCTTGAGCTCCCACGCGAGGACGGATCTCCTCGGATCGATGAGGAACAATGTGTTCTTCTCGAAGGTCCGTTTCTACGGGAAAAGGTGCGTCTCGTATTCGTTGGATAACCGGAGGTACTATCCACGGAAGCAGTGCTACGACTGGGGCGAGCAGGATCCTTTCGAGAGCGTTTGGGTCGAGCCGCCGGAGGATCTCTCCATTTTTCTGTAGAAGTAGAAAAAACACGGACCAAGATGATTACGAAGAAAAGCAACTGATGAAGATGATGACGATCAGGTTGGTTGTAATTTTGATCAATCTTTGTTTTTGAATTGTGGATGATAGTTGTTATCATTGCCCCCATTTTGATCAATCTACTTTGAAATTGACTATTCATAAGAACCTAGAAGATGACGACGACGGCAACGAGTGGAGATCATTACGGGGAATTAGAGAGAAAAATGACATCAAAACCTGCGGCGGCCGGCGTTCAGATAAACAGGTGCTTGTAATCTCCATTAGCCAGTTGACAGAGGCTGTTGTAGCTTGCCATGTCTGCAGGAATCGAAACCGTTAGAGAGAAATTCAGCAGCGAATAATGCTTGGAAAAGCGGGAACAGAAAATGAAAAATGACCTAAATCGTCGCCGAAGTTGGTCCAGATTTCAGCCTGAATGGATTGATTACCATCGGCGATTCCGATAACCTCCACGAAAGTCGTCAGGGGACCAGGAGGATGACCTTTCACGACTAGTTGCTGCTCGTCCGTCGATTTACCGATCACGGAGCCGCTTCCGTCGGATCTGATCACCTGAATCGCCGCTCGCACTCTCCGACCTAAGTGCAACCGCAAGAGCTCCGCGTTAACGAACACCGCAGGATTCGAGGTATCCATCCAGAAGAAATTTCCAATCCCAGAGAAACAAACAAACAAAACCCTAGTCCGTTCAAAACACCCCCAATGACGATGAAAATTTAGCGCCAATTTTGCCGCCCAGAATTTATCCACCGTTTGTTCTTAATTGGGCCGGCAAATGTATTTATTGGGCCTATAAGGCCCATAACAACCCCCAAATTGGCCCATTTTCCTTCCAATCCTCAATGGGAGGAAAAGAAACAAATTACACCCTAGTAAAATTTAGGGTTTAGGGTTTAGGGTTTAGGAATCAATGTTGAATTTATAATTCGGAATCAAGGTTGAATTCGAGTCTGGGACCTTATTCTTACTGATTTACTGCAGCTATTGACCCATTTCGAAGCACACCACGTTCGACATATCCCACGACAAGGAAATAATCTGGCACATGCGTTGGCCAAGTTGAGGTACATTAAACATTTTGGCTTCGACGATAGGTCTTTCCCACAAATTTTATCTCCTATGTTGTTGGCGGACGCGATCTTTTCACATTATATAACGTAAAAAAAGAAAAAAAATTACACGTTAGTAAGTAATAACAACTTGGATTTAATTGACTTTTACCGTGTATAACTGACTAACCGTTAGACAATAATGCAGCAAAAGTTACTTCCAGAAGCTTGGTGACGGAGCAGGTTGGAGCGTGATCAAACCAGTGACGACGGAGATATCTGCAACACACCACAACGAAACGTGATCGATCTTAGAGATCCGTTTTAACAACGGTGTCCTAAAAGATTATATCACCGGTGATGCAAAAGATCATTCCAACGCGCACAGCACAATTCAAAATGATAATACATTGTGAACACATGAACGATTCAGTATTTGATTTTTAAAAAATTATTAATAATTATAACTATAATTATAATAATATATAATGGTAGTTCTTAGGAATGTAGTTCTCTAATTCAAGGTATCGTATTCACGATTGATTGAAAATGGAATATGCATATCAATATTGTATAATGTGTATGTCAATATTGTATAAGTATATAACGTAAATTGGTAAGTGTGACATGATCAATTTGGCATGATTATGAAAATAAATATATAATAATAATAATAATTAATTTATAATATTTAAATGAAAATAAAAAAAATTATTAAAAGAGAAATCAAAGGATTGTAAATCAAATCTCGATTAGGACGACGCACAAAATTTCCGGCCAGTTATTTATGTCTGAGTTTCTTGGTAATCGCAAAGATCGCTCCGACAACCGCAACGATGATCCCGGAAATGATTATATTCGTTTTGAAGCTCTGCACAGATCGTTCTTCCTCCTCTTTCTCACCTCCGGAGGTCTCTCGTTGATCCTGCATCAGTAATCAATCGCGACCCAATTGAGCCAAAATCGCGATCATATATACCATATGAAAAAAAAAAAAAAGATCCGACACTCGTTACCTACTTTGGATAATTCTTTGGAAGGATCGGCATCGGAAGGATCATCATGCTTCTCGTTATCGTGAGTCGGAATCTCAGTGACGACGGGCGTCGGAATTTGTTCTTCAGTACTCGTCATTCTGATTTACAGAATCAGAAGAGGAGACGATGATCAGAACAAGAACAATAATAATAACGAGCAATTGTTGAATTCTTCAATTAATAAACATATTATTTCAACTGCCGTACCCTAAAATTGCTCATCTTTCAACAGATTATTATGGACTATGAATAATAATTAATTAATTGGACACATTTTTGAAGGAAAAGCCCATTACACATTTTGATAAGCCCATTAGGGCACAAAATTATTAAAAGTTGCCGATGCTCTCAACTACATGACCAGGCAAAATTTGCCGATCAGAACTGTCGCAATCGCATCGGATTCCGGCGTCTCCGGCGGACAGAAATGGAACACGAAGTTGAGAGAGCTTTCGAAACAAGGCCGCTGCGCTCAGGCATTGATTCTCTACCGCGAGATGCTGCGGTCCGCCGCCGCTCCCAACGCCTTCACTTTTCCTTTCGTCCTGAAGTCGTCCTCGGCGCTGGAGATTCCGATTTCCGGAAAATCGATTCACTGCCACGTCGTCAAGTCCGGTTGCCGCTCCGAGCCCTTCGTTCAGACCGCTCTGATATCCATGTACTGCAGGTTCCGCTCGACGGCCGACGCGCAAAAGTTGTTCGACGAAATTCCTAAATCCTCCAGGCCGACGGTATGTTACAACGCCTTCATATCCGGCCTCGTTCACCGGAAAAAGCTGATCGAGGCTCTGGTTCTGTTGCGCGAGATGATGTTCAATCGAGTCGGCATCAACGGAGTCACGATTCTAGGGTTGATCGTCGGATGCGTTCTCCCCTCCCATCTAACCCTAGGCATGTCGCTCCATTCCTTGATACAAACGCACGGTTTGATAACCGATTCGGCTGTCGGGAACTCTCTCTGTTCCATGTACCTGCGCTGCGGTTCTCTCGATTCTGCACGGAAGATGTTCGACGAAATGCCCCTTAAGAACTTGATCACGTGGAACGCTATGATCACGGGGTATTCGCAGAACGGACTCGGAAAGGAAGCTCTGGAACTCTACCGGAAGATGCGGTCGTCGTGCTTCGCCCCCGACGAGGTAACGCTCGTCGGCGTCCTATCGTCATGCGCCAACCTCGGAGCGCAGAGGATCGGCCGAGAGATCGAAGACGAGATCGAGAATCTCGGATTCGGTTCGAATCCCTTCCTGAAGAATTCCCTGATCAGCATGTATTCGAGGTGCGGCGACCTGGAGAGGGCCCGCGCCGTGTTCGACTCGATGCCGGAAAAGAATCTGGTGTCGTGGACGGCCATGATCACCGGCTACGGAATCCACGGCCGCGGAGAGACTGCGGCGGAGCTCTTCGACGACATGGTCGCGGCGAAAATCGAGCCGGACGGAGCCGCGTTCGTGTCCGTCCTCGCGGCGTGCAGCCACGCAGGGCTCACGCGGAAGGGGCTCGACTATTTCGACTCGATGGAGAGGACGTACCGCTTGAAGCCCGCTTTGGAACACTACGCCTGCGTCGTCGATCTCTTGGGGCGAGCCGGGCGACTCTCGGATGCCAGCAGGTTGATCGAATCGATGCCGATCCAGGCCGACGGTCCGGTATGGGGAGCCCTTTTGGGAGCTTGCAAAATCCACAAG
Source organism: Genlisea aurea (assembly GCA_000441915.1). Classification (NCBI taxonomy): domain Eukaryota; kingdom Viridiplantae; phylum Streptophyta; class Magnoliopsida; order Lamiales; family Lentibulariaceae; genus Genlisea; species Genlisea aurea. The sequence continues at coordinate 1,506 of KE531693.1, read as the reverse complement.
AACGTCAGCCTAGCAGAGCAAGCCTTCAAAAAAGTAGTTCAGCTCGAACCGAGGAATATCGGCTACTACGTGCTGCTGTCGAACCTTTACTCGGAAACGGGCGACAAGGACGGGGTTTTGCGAATCCGGGTGATGCTCCGGAAACAGGGGTTGAAGAAAGACGCAGGCTACAGCTACGTCGAACTCGGACGGAAGATCCATCTCTTCGTAGCCGGAGACAGAGCGCATCCCATGGCGAAGGAGATCTACGCAACGCTGCAAAAGTTGGAAACTTTGAGAGCAGAGTACCGAAACGACGACGAAGGAAAGGGGAATGAAAATCAAGATCGAGCCGTGCACAGCGAAAAATTAGCAATCGCATTTGCGGTTATGAAAACGGAACCGGAAGTGAAAAATTCAGACATTCTGGTAATAAAGAACCTGAGGATATGCGGCGACTGTCATGCGTTTGTCAAGGAAGTCAGCAGATTCATCGAACGGAGATTCGTCGTCCGAGATTCCACTCGGTTTCACCATTTTCGACATGGATCCTGTTCTTGCAACGACTACTGGTAATAAATATTCAAAGCAAAAAATGCACCTTTTTGGCTACCAGGACTGAATATGAAAACCGAAATATATGATCCTTGAGATACAGAGACACTTTTCATGCCCCCATAATACCATAAAACAAACCACGAAACGGAATCCGACAATGTCGATTCAATAGCTTATAATATTTTTCAGAATTTACAAACCTGGCTGGAGCGGAAGCCAGAGGGAGCCGGGAATCATGTGCCGGCGGTCGGTAACAATGATGCCATGAATGTGTTGTAAGACGAGTCGAGATCGAATAGCAGTTGCCGAGCCTGCTGCTCGGTCAACTCGTCGGAAGCAACCATTTTCGACAGCCTGGAAATCCATTCTTTCATCTTAGTCTTCCCCTCGAAATCAGACGGCAGTACGGAGAGCTTATTGAGGGAAGCCGATAGATCGAACAACAGTGGCTGGACCTGATCGACGGCAACCATGTTCAGTTTCAACGAATCCATCGCGGTTATGTAATTCTGCACAATCTCGGCAACTGCAGCAGCCGATGATGCAGTCGTGGACGCGGCAGCAGCCGACCTGTGTTCGATCGTTGCAGGAACGCCGGACGCGACGAGGCGATTCAGAGCGGCGGGGCAGTCCATTTTGTAGGTATCGTGGAATCGCTCGACGCTGGGAACGATATCCTTTAACGTCGAGGAAAGGGTCTTGAAATGTGCTATCAACTTCTGGCATTCGGTTTCGTACTCTCCAGGAGCGATGATATCTCGAACATAAGCCTTTTCGAGCTTCTCGGTTGCCTTGATTATGGCGAAGAGTTCAGCGAAATTCTCATACATTTCTCTTTCGCGCTTGTCATTCCACAGCTTGACCTCCATTTCAATGGAAATAAAGCTAGATTGGAGAAGAGAACGGGACACGCGCAAAGTGAACAAAAACTCACCTGCAAATCAAATGAAAAAAAAAAAAAAAAAAAGG
>KE531684.1:0-12575 GCA_000441915.1 Genlisea aurea | reverse complement strand
TTTTTTTTTTTTTTTTTTTTTTCTCTTTCTATTATTCAAAGCCATATATATATATATATATATAATATATTTGGTACTCCACAATTATTCATTTTTATTTATACTTTGTTGCGCTCTCGAATCAACAATCCATTCTCGGATGTGTTTGGTTGTTTAGGATTAGGTGATATATATATTGTTTGGTCGGATGAATATGATCGTTAAAGGAAATGAATGCGTTGGATGAATTTCAAATGTGTGATTTATATATCAATTTAATTATTTTTTTTCCATCATATATTTTTAATAATATAATTTTTTACCCTTTAATTGGAGGTATTGTTATATTTCATCCATCATCATTACATTTCAATATTTCGTATTTTAGGAGGAATAAAATACATTTTTTGTAACAAATTTTTTTAAATTTATGATATTAGCCCCCACAAATTAAAAAAAAAACAAAAAAATACATTTAATTTCTTAATTTTAATTTTAATCATGAATTAATTATTTCACCCATTCTAATTCATAAGATAGAACAAAAAAAAAAAAACACTAATTTACATGACAACAAACAGAAAGAAGCATCCAGGCAAAAGAGACGATAAGATTCCTGCAAACTAGAAGATAACATGAAAATGTCAAACCACGAAAACTAACCAAACAAGGAGCTAACAACAACACAAGCATGGGCGGTCTTGTTCTTATTCTATTCACTTTTCTTGTCCAAAGGCACCCTCGGAATCTTCCTCAGATATTTGGCATCCAAAACTGCATACCGTCTCTTGATCTCAGAAACACCCTTCTCAGCAAACCCATCGATCTTATCGTCGTACTTCTCGTACACAGCCGGCACCGTGAAGAACAGCACCGACACTGCAATTCGATCGATCGATATCAGTTATGTTCGAAGCTAGCTAAGATAAGATCGTTTCTTACGAGCATAAGCAAGCGTCAGGAAGTTGAAGAAGCTTCCAACTATTGAAAGAACCCACAAGGAACCAATGACCTGGAGATTATAATGATAACAAAGAAATGGAAAAATGGATTCAAAAGCGATATATATCAGAAACGGGTAACCGAGAATCGATCTTATTACCTGAAGGAATTTCTTGAAGTCCCTTCCGGATGCGATCCCTCTCAACTCCTTCAGCAAACGGTTGATCACGGCACGAAGGGCTGAGACGACCTCGATGAATGGTTCCTCCGGGAGCTGAACATCCGGAATATGAGGAGGTCTCCTGTGGTAGAGGAGGAAGATGATAAAGAACGAGTTTATAACTAATGCCGTCGAAGGAACCTCACTTGTTCAAGAAGACGGTAGCATTGGACCATGAAAACAACGAGACGATGGCGAATATCAGAATATAGCAGACGAGTGTCAGCAGATGGTAGCCGAGGATTTCAAACAGGATCCAAAGCAGAGTGGATCCGCCGAGGAATGCAGCGGAATGCTTCTTGCTCCTCCACAGGAAAATATCAGCAGCTGTAGAGTTCAATCAAAGGTGAGAATTACGAATACTAAACAATGAAGAGCGTTATCCGAAAAACATTCACAAACTAAACCCTAAACCCTAACAAAAATCAAATAATCGATAAAATCGGCGCCTCCATCAAGTTACGGAATAACAAGCAGCGATGATTACTCGCTCTTTCTTAATCACACATACTTCATTCATCCAAACTGAACAACGAAAGACACTCGAAGAAGTAACGGAGAAGACTGATTAAACTATAACAAAATCCAGCCAGGGATGAAAATTAACGTCAGCGAAGGGAGGAGGCGCAGGATGCTTACGCTTTCCTCCTCCGAAAGTTTCGTGAACCGTCTTCTGACGTCCAAACAAGCGGTAAGCGCTCCTGTCGGTCCTGATAGGCGGCGGCGCAACGAGAGAATCATCTTCGGCGGGGAAAACCTTTCCAGCGGCCTGTTCGACTACCGAATCCGTCGTTATCTGCTCGGAAATCTCCGGTTGATCCGCCATCTCGCTCGGTGTTGGCTCCTGAGTCGGCTGGCTGGCCAGGCGGTGGTGCTAATCTTATTATGGAAGAAATGATAAAATGGAGAAGACGAAAGCGTGGGGGAAAGCGTTTAAATAGACAGGTATGGATGGAATCATCTAGGCTCAGCCTCGGAATTAGGTTCGGATCGATGACGTGTACATTTTTTTTTTAATTTCATCTTCTCCGGCGACCAATCGGCGTATTGCGATTTGCGACAGCGGCGCGGCATCGGAGAATTCCGGCAGACGGGTCGATACAAATCACGTGAAAGTAATGCCCGAAAGTGGGGTGGATTAATTAACCGTCTCCGTCATCATAACAAAACATTCCTAACTGATGATCATCTTCTTCAAGTACTCAGCTTGCTCTGGGAAATACTCCAGAACTTCGTCCCTCGTCGCCCACACGTAATCCTCACACCTCCCGATATCGAACTTGTTGGCTGCGATCACTTGACACTTGAAATAGAAACGCTTGATCGAAACGAAAGAAACATCGTTACTATCAGAACGATGGAGGGGGAAAGGGAAAAGGCGTTTTTCTTACTTTGAAACGTGTGTCGTCGCTAGGTTCTTCGAGGGCCGTGAAACCCATCGGAGCATTTCCGACGAAATACGTGTGGCTGAGTTCTCCGATCACGGATTTCAAGGCAGATTCCGCACACTGCACCCAACACCAAATTCTCAGCATTCAACGTACTTAGTAAAGAAAGCACCGTTCCATCAGTCATCACCTTGCGCAATGTTGGTTCCGACTCATGCAACTTCTCGGGAAGATGCCATACGGGTTTCCCGTCAGGAGAAGAACATGTGCTGCCGTAAAGTAGGAGATACAGTCTCCGGTCAAGGGCTCTCTGCAGTGATCTGTAACAAGGCATCTAAGGACTCTCTGCGCACTTCAACGAATCACAATGATCTGAGGGAAACAAATCACGAAGCACCTTTTATCATTTGTTTTATCCGCCTCAGTGATACGTGAAGCTGGTACGTAGTCGATTTGATAATCTCCGGTTCCCCTACAGAGTTAGGTTTAATTCAACAGCAGGTAGTGGAAATGAATGAAGAATGGAGAAGGTCTCAGGAATACCTCGAATCAGCTTTTTTAAGGAAAGCTTCAGGATACTCCCGGCGATATTGCTGCCGCCACCGGAAACTGAATAAGAATGAGGCAAATTCAATAGCAATCGGGAATAAAAAAACAAGAATGAATCTCGCGGAGAAAGTCGCTCACGAAAACTCTTGAAAAGCGTATACAATCGGATCAATTTTCGGAACGACGACGGGAAGCCTCTCGAAGAGAACCGAGGCGACGATTTTCTCATCGCCTCCGCCGCTCTTTACAGTCGACGAGCAAAAACCCCTTCCGGCGGCGAGCAAATGCAGCCGGGAAATGGAATACGGAACAGCCTTCTTCAGCATTTCCAACAATCGATAGGATCCAGAACGTGATTTATTAACAAGGGAGAATTCAGACACACAAATTACAAATCAAAGAAGATTCACTCGCCGGCAAGCTGCACAAAATTCTCCGACCAGAAACATAAACCCTCCGCCGCACATTTATTTTCTACCATATTTATATTATTTTAGAAATATCAATATATTTATTTTAGAGCACATTATTTATATTTTTAATTTTTTTAAAATATATTTTTCATGGCCTCAAAAAATATATATATAACAATGTTTAATTTTACAAAAAATATTTATATTCTTTCATAATTACAATTTATATCTCTTTTATTTCAAAAATTGATAATTTATGTCCAATGTCCTTAACTAACGTCAAAATTAACGTTTGACGTTGCAATTTATATCCTTTATATTTCATTTTTTTGACATAAAAATATATAAATTATAATTATAAAAGAATATTAATATTTAAAAAAAAAAAATTGAAAGGACGAAAATTGTTATAATATGTTAGAAATAGGTTTTGTGAGAACTCAAAACAATGGCGTTTTCCCGTTCACCATTCCCAGCAAACGTTCCAAAATAGCGCCTCCTTCATCCCTCAGCCCAGAATGCATGTACTCATTCGTAATCCAAACCCTAATCCCCTTTACCTCCTTAGCCGTCTCCATCGCCAGCTTAAAACTCACATACATATCTTCGTAATACACCGCCGCCGCCACCGGAATCTGCCACCGCCGCCATTTCCGTTGAACAAAAAAAACCATGTTTAATTACTGTTACAATACTACCTTGTTGTTGTTCAACGCGGTGATGTCGTAGAGTGGAGGCCAGTCTTCCTTCTCCGCCAACAAACCGGCAGCTTCTTTGAAAGGCCTCAGTGCATGGATCTCGTCGAACATCCACGGAAATATCATCTGAGAAAAAAAACCCATCCATGGATTCCCCTGTTTTTTTCTCAAAAAACCAAACAGAACACCACCTACCTCTCCCGTAAACAGAACAGGGCGGCCTTCCTCAGCCGCTCCCACGGCGTCGAATTTCGTATCATGAACTTCCTCCTCCCTTATCCTCTGAGCCGACCAACTCGCTTTCCCACCCTTTGAACAAAAAGAAACACACATAATATCGATCTCTATACAACAACTGTGTGTGTTAAGTGGGTTTTGTGGTTTCTTCACCTGGCAATATATCGATTCGTGGAGAATGGCATACAGAGGATTGGTGCTGAAACCGAGCCAGTTCTCGTACTGCAATTGGCAATTGCATGTGAGACTACCAGTCGGGTTTAGGGTTTATGAATCATACATACCGCATTCAAGAAATAGTGGCTGATTCTTCGAGCTGCTCCTGATACTAATACAGGGTCCCAAACTCTTTCGAACCTGTTTCGAAGAAGATTTATATGCAACAACGAGGGAGAGGGAGACGTAAATCGAACGTGATCGACTTACAGGTAGTGCAGTCGCTCGAATCCTGCGCTAGATCCTAAACCGGATAGACCCAAGAGCTGTAACCCTCTCGGCGTCAATATCCCGCCGGACGGGAGACGTACCTTTTTTCGGATAACGATGAGCGATGAGATTGAGATCATGTCGGGGAAGAAAGAAGTCGAAAAAAGGGAATGAGGGACGGAGTTTCCTCACCCCACCTCCTTCGCTGGCTTCTAAGAACTTGACCAGTTCCTGGATTATGGGAATGTCTCCCGGGAACCTCTCGTAATACTTCTCGTTCTGCCTCACCAGCTGCTCGCTGCAAGCTCGGTAGACGGAATCCGCGGTGCTTCCGACGGCGATCGGGGGAATGCCGCCGGTTAAGAGGACTTGTTTCAATCCTTGTGGGGCGAAACTCAGGTATGTCAATGCACAGAAGCCGCCATAGCTCTGCAACCAGGAGGGATAAGTAAGAAAATGACGATTCGATTTCCTTCAGAAATGAAAAGAAATCTTCACCTGTCCCAGAACTGTCCAGGGCTTGGAATCAGGAACGAGCCTCTTGCGAATGAACTCGGCGTCGTTGATTATGTTGTCAGCTCGGAAATGTCGTAAGTAGTCGACCAATTCATCGGAAGATCTGAATTGGGACATCGAAGAAGGTGACAGAGAGGTCGATAAGCCCGTCCCACGCTGTGTTTTGAAAAAAAAAAACATTCGAAGCATCAATAGGAGGTGTATCGAAAGCACAGAAATCAAAAAACCAAGCTTGCCTGATCCATCAGAATAACACGGTGTTCTTCACAAGCTTTGCTTATCCATCCTCCAGAATCAGTTGGCCTCTGACACTCAAAACCTGGTCCACCCTGCAAGTATAGCAAAAACGGGAGCCGGGCTTCTTCTTTTCCAACTGCAAATCAATGGCAGCAGCCAGATTCAGTACTCAAAGAAAGAAAGAAAGAAAGAAAGAAAAAAATTGAAAGTTAATAGAGCTTTTTACAGGCAACAACTTCGCGTGCGAATAGGGAGATCATCGGAGAGTCAATCCCGATACGGGAATAATCCAGGGGAGCGGTGAAACGGTGGTCCCGGAGACGGAGGCCCGGCGCTGAGAACCAATCGCCGGAGTGATAATCGGAATCGGTGGTTTTACTAGCCATGGAGGAATGTGGCCTCAGATATACGAGCTGACGGAAGATTGGGAATGGAGAAGAAGAAACAAGAACAGAGAGTACCCCTACGGGTAATCTGTGTGCCACCATTATTCACCTCTCTCTAGTGGGCTTTAGCTTAAAAAAAATACATCTTTGATTCTTGAATGGTGGATTGGATTGGCCCAATAACCACGGCGGTGCTACTCCGACGGAACTTCCCGATGGCGATTTTCAAGACCCTTTACCGTTCTTGCATTTGGAGAAGCTCCAAGCCTGCGCTTTGTCCCCTCCGGTGCATGAGCAACGTCCCCGAGAACACCGTGTACGGCGGGCCGAAGCCCCAAAATTCGGAGCAGCGAGTCACCCTGTCTCACCTCCGGCAGAAGCACAAGAAGTCCGAGCCCATAACGGTGGTGACGGCCTACGATTACCCGTCGGCCGTGCACCTGGACACCGCCGGAATCGACGTCTGCCTGGTGGGCGATTCGGCCGCGATGGTGGTCCACGGCCACGACACCACTCTCCCGATCACGCTGGAAGAGATGCTCGCCCACTGCCGCTCCGTCGCCAGAGGCGCCAAGCGGCCGCTGTTGGTCGGGGATCTGCCCTTCGGCAGTTACGAATCCAGCACCAATCAGGTTTTCACCACATCCCAACAACTTCCAAATCAAACTTCGTCGCCGGCGATACAGAAAAAACCATGAGATTTCCATTCAATCCCCTTCCCAGGCAGTTGATACGGCTACACGATTTCTGAAAGAAGGCGGAATGGATGCGATCAAACTCGAGGGCGGATCTCCTTCGAGAATCACAGCCGCTAAAGCAATCGTCGAGGCAGGAATTGCAGTAATGGGCCATGTGGGTCTCACTCCCCAAGCCATCAGTGTTCTCGGAGGCTTCAGACCTCAAGGCAAAACCGTAGAAAGCGCAGTGAAGGTTAGTAAAATTTCTCACTCAATAATGAACGTTTCACGTTATTTTGAGAATCCCACTTCGCGTGAAAGGTCGTGAAGACTTCCCTTGCTCTGCAAGAAGCAGGCTGTTTTGCCCTTGTTTTAGAATGCGTCCCTCCACCCGTTTCAGCGGCTGTAACCTCTGCCCTTGGAATCCCCACCATTGGCATCGGGGCTGGTCCTTTCTGCAGTGGCCAAGTTAGTTTTTAATGGCGTTTACCATGATCCATCCTACTTTCTGTATATGTATAGCAAGCAGTACTTTTGTGGCAGGTTCTGGTTTACCATGATCTACTTGGGATGTTACAGCACCCTCACCACGCCAAGGTAAAGTGATGGATTCTGCATTCCCATGAGATCTGTTTTGAAAATGTGTTTTTTTTTCTGTTCTTGGTCAAGGTGACTCCCAAGTTCTGTAAACAGTATGCTCGTGTTGGGGACATCATCAATAAGGCTCTGATGGAGTACCGAGAAGAAGTGGGCAACGGCTCGTTTCCTGGTCCCGCTCACACTCCTTACAGGATTGCTGGTGCTGACGAAGTGGATGGTTTCTTGGAGGCGTTGAAGGAGATGGGCCTGAAACAAGCAGCCGATGCTGCTTCAAAAGCGATCTTTTAGTTTGAATTGTTGGAACCAAGGGTGGGTTGGTTTTAAAGAAAGATGAGATTTTTCCTGAATTCAAGTGGTGCGGCATGGCGGCGGCTTCTCTGTACTGATGAATCGGCGGTTTCTGCTGTTTCCAGAGCGATTTCCCTTTTGGAATCGAGGGATCCCGGATCGTGGTGTTCCGATCCGCACGTCGGGAATCTTCTGTTTTGTCTGAATTCTTCCGACGTCGTCGCCGTCGCGCGCCGGTTGAAGAGCTTCGACGATGCTGTCAGCCTTTTCAACTGTCTCGCAGCGAACGCCCATCGGAGAGATGCTCTCCCCGTCGCATTCGAGGCGGTTCTGGAGATGGGCACCCGCGAAAACCCTGATAAGTTGTGGGATCTGTTCCTGCTCGCCAAGAGACGAAGCGTTCCGATTTCCGTCGATTCGGCGACTCTGCTCATGAGACGCTTCGACAGCGCGAGGCTGCTGAACGAAATGATGAGCGTGTTCGACGGAATCGACGAGGGAGGAGTGCGCAACACCCACGTGTTGAATTTGGCCGTCGCTGGGTTTTTGAAACTGCGGCGGTTGGATGATGCCCGGAAGCTGCTCGACGAAATGCTTCGACCCAATTCTCCTCACCCTCCTCCGAACGCCGCCACCATGGGCATCGTCTTCTCTTCCTGCGCTCTGAGCGAGAAATGGAAGGGGAGGAGGAGTTTCACCGACGAGGATATCTACCGTCTGATTACACGCTTCGCAGAGCACGGCGTCTCTCCGGATGCCCTCTTACTGACCAAAATCATTACCAGATTCTGCAGAAACTCGGAGTTGGACAAGGCGTGGAACGTTCTCCACGCCGCCATCACGAAATCAAAACCCAACGGAGAGGTTGCTCCGTTCAACGCCCTGATAACGGGATTAGGACGGGCTCGAGATTTCAAGAGAATAAACATCCTCATGAAGGAGATGCAGAACTACGGAATCAACCCCAATGTCATAACCTACGGCATCCTGATCAACCATCTCTGCAAGCATCGCAGAGTGGAGGAGGCGCTGGACGCCGTCGAGAAGATGAGATCGTCCGGAATCATCGCCGATGTCGTCATATACAATACCCTGATCGACGGGCTGTGTAAAGCGGGGAGGCAAGACGAGGGCTTGAAGCTGATGGAGAGAATGGATTCCGAGTGGCGATGCGAGCCGAATACGATCACCTACAACTGCCTGATCGATGGGTTCTGCAAGGCGGGCGAGGTCGACAAGGGGAAGGAACTCTTCGATACGATGAACGGACGAGGCGTTCCGCAGAACGTCGTCACCCTCAACACGTTGCTCGACGGGATGTGTAAGCTCGGTCGGGTCGGTTCCGCGATGGCATTGCTGGATTCGATGGAGGCGGAGGAGAAACGGGCGAATGCGGTCACGTATTCCATACTGATAAACGCCTTCTGCAGCGCGAACAACGTCGACCGAGCTCAGATGCTTTTCGACGAGATGCTGCAGCAGGAGGAGGGGTGTTCACCCGATGCGAAGGTGTATTACGCTATGGTTTCGGGGTTCTCCCGGGCGGGTAGAATGAAGGAAGCTTCGTTGATGGTGTCGAAAATGAAGCGAGCCGGTTTCGGAATGGATCTGTTGTGCTACAATACGCTGATCGGCGGTTTCTGCACAAGGAACAAACTGGAAGAAGCTTTGGGGATTCTCAGAGACATGGAGGAAGCCGGAGTGAAGCCCGATCTGGTTACGTACAACACCCTGCTGTCGCACTTCTGCGGGAGAGGAGATTTCTCGAGCGCCCACGAGCTGATGCGGCGGATGAAAGCCGAGGGCTTGAAACCCGGCGTCGTGACGTACGGGACGTGGATCCGGGCTCTCTGTGCCAACAACGATCTGGAATCGGCGGCGAGGATGCTGAACGAGATGGCGGTGCCGCCGAACGGCGTGATATACAACACGCTGATCGACGGGCACTGCAAGAGCGGGGACGTTGAAACCGGGCTTCGCCTGATGGAAGAGATGAAGGAGAAGGGCGTGAAGGCGAACGTCGCTACGTACAACGCCGTGTTCGGAGGGCTGCGGAGTGGGAATCGCCACGAGAGAGCTGTCGAATTGATGGAGGAGATGATCGGAAATGGATGTAATCCCGATTATATCACCATGGAAATACTCACGGAGTGGCTCAGTTCCGCCGGGAAGGCTGAAAATATGCACAATTTCGTACAAGCCTTCAGAAAGCTTTGATTTATATATAAAAAGTCGAGCCCCCACCCAGTTGTGTATTTTCAAATCCTGCGCCCATTTTCGAAATTCCAGTTTCTCAATTCTTCCGGCGGCGATGCTCGGTGGGAGGAAATCGCTGACGAAGCCGATATGTTCGATATGTTATGAAGATCTTAAGCCGGTAATCGAAGACCTTCAGTCCATTTCCGTCTGCGGACACGTCTTTCACGAGCTCTGGTAAACCCTAATTTTGTTTTGTTTTTTTTCTTCGTGATTTTTTTTTTTTCTCGACATTTTACTCCATTGCGCAGCCTTCAGCAATGGTTCGAATACTGTCCGAATGCGAAGAAGAGGTGTTGCCCGGTGTGCAAACGGCCATGCGCGAATGAAGCAGCTGTTGGGCGATTGTTTTTCCAATCTGTTAGCGATCCGAATGATACTTCTAATCCGCTTCAAAATCCATCTGAAAACGAGAATCGTGATACCAGTGGGGAAGTTTCAAGGCTGGAATGGAAGGTTCTGGCTCTTTCTTCTGCGTTAGAGATTCAACAGAAACAATACAACAAAATTGAGGAACAGGTATGTATAATAAGCATTGGTTGGATTCAAAAGAAGCTCTTATTTCTGGGATTCGATTCGATTCTCTGCAGCTTTTATCATGCAAGGAGCAACTGAAAGAGGAAGTGGCTCTCAAAAATGAAGCCATGACTACGATCTCAACCAACCAGGAGTTGCTTTGCATAAAATCCCAAGTAAGCGGCTTATATAAATACTTCGTAGGTAGAAGGTTTGTTTAGTATGTATGCTCTTGTGGTTTTTGCGACAGGAACTGAATAAATCGACTTCGGAATGCACGAGGTTGCGAGAGAAAAACATGGCATTAGCAAAGGAACTCGCCGCAGTGAAACTGTATGTCCCGTTCTTTTTCTTTTTTCGTGCTGCTGTATGAATGAATCATCGTGGTTCGCTTGCATAGGGCCTCTGATGTAGTACTCGAAGAAGACGAAGTCATGAAGCTCGCTTCACTGGGAAACGAGGTTGGGAGCAGCGAAACGGTGGATGTTCTTAGGAAAAGTTTAGTATTGCGCAACAAGTGAGTGTTTCGCCCGTCATTACGATAATATCTTTTGCCTTTGAATTTCGACGAAGCGTGATGAACTAGCTGTGTGTTCTGAAGGAGTTACAAGGAACTGATGGCGAAGTGCAGCGTTCTGGGAAGAGGAGAGGCGAGATGCCGACAGAAACTTGAAAAGGCTAACGAAAAGATAAGAAAGCTGAAGGTTCGGTAAACTCTCCCTCCTCCTCCCTTTTGTCGTCGAAACCCCGACTGTTTATATTCATCCGGCTGTAGTTTACGACAGATGACGGTTCAGGAACTCGAGGCTGCTATCGAGGTCACGGACAACGCAGCTCTGAGAGCGCTTACCGAATCGCATGCCAAGAGACCTAAAGTTCACATCGATTTGGACGATGACACGGCGATGGATCAGGAAGAATGCGCCTCGATGCCGCCGCCACCGCCCATCGAAAGGAAAAACCGCCTCTTCACCATCGTAACTGCAAAGAAGATCGACGTTCGCAACGATACCGGATCATCGCCCGGTTAGTCGTCGTCGTCGTCGTCTTTTTTGTTTTTTCCCATCAACTGAATCGCGTAAAAATCCTCAGGCGGGAGACCGTGGCAATCGAAATGGTGCAACAACAACAACAACAACAAGGGTAAGGATCGAAATCCAGGAGGATTGATCGCGGAGGGAGCCGACGGAAGGGGGGGTCGAATCAAAGTGATGATGAGGCCATTTCAAGAACAGCAAGACAAGAGCAAGGTCATTGAAGCTCCCAAACCAGTCAAAACCCAAGGCCAAGGCTGCCTCCAGATCGAACATTTCTTCAGCAAAGCAGGGTAGCAAAGTAAAAGTAAGTTTGGAACATGGATGGATTCCCGAAAAGAAGCTTAGCAGATGACACAGGCATTGGGATTCTCCTCCATGCTGTGGTAGTATCTGTTAATGGTGGGCGGCGGCGGCGGGTAGTAATAAGGCGGCGGCAGCCTGGTGTTGTATTGAAAAGCTGTTCCGAGAACCATTTCTGGTTCGATCTTCTTCTTCGCTGCTGCTGCTGCTGCTACTGTTTTCGCATCGTGAGGAAGAGGGGCTTCTTCTTTCTTCTCCCCTCCTCCTCCTTCTTTTTCCTTTTCCTTGTTGGGGGGTTGGTGTTCTTCTTTTTTGGGTTCTTCTTTGGGACCACAGGAGAGGATATCGACGATCCAGCTCTTCTTCCTGAGCTTGCTGACGACGGTGACGGGATCCACCAAGCCGACGACGGTGAGCTTCTTGTTCTTGAGATCGACGGCGATCTCGTCGATTCCGGGGAGGGTGGAGACGGTTTTGAGAGCTCTCCTCTGCAGCTCCTTATCATCTTGCAAATCCAACTTCAGAACCAGCTTCTGCTAAATAAAACACACGCACACAGTCACCACACATATTATTATTATGAGAGAAAGGGAACTTACTAACCTTCATGGGAAACAACGCTTCAGCTGCTTGTGGAACAGGATGAGAACAAAAGAGGGGAGGATTTGTATGGTATGAATATAAATGAGGAGAGGAGAAGCGAAGAAGAATCTGATGTGGAGGAGGGGGCCAAGTCTTATACGAGACAAAGAATTTTTGGGCGGGACGGGGGCCGTGGCTGGTACGATACAGCCCCCACTACAAAACAAGCCACACACACCACACAATAAATATATTTTTTTTATTTATTTATAAAGAAAAAGAAAGTTATATTCATATTCATAATTGATATTGATTTGTATTTTATATA
>KE531672.1:0-15460 GCA_000441915.1 Genlisea aurea | reverse complement strand
TTTTTTTTTTTTTTTTTTTTTCGTGCTTCTTTTTGCGTGTTTCCGAATAGTAGCATTAATTAAGAAGCTTGCTTTGCTTTGTTAATAAGCTTTCAGAGATGTTTTGCTTTGTTTTTGTTTGTTAACTTTTGGTGCTGTGAGTGCAGATTCATTACCTTGCTGGTTGCAATGATTTCTTCTTCCCCTGTTGTCTGTCGGGTACGATCTCTCTTGTCACTTTTTCGAAATACATGTCGGGTTCGGTTTAAAAAGTTGTCATTATATGTATATATCGGATAAGTGGTTTTCGACAGGAACAGACGAGCTATGAAAACGAGGGGGAAGAGTCGATGCAAGCGACTTCACTCACTCACGGTGGGTAGTAATTATTTTTTATATGGGGTTGGCTTTTGTTTGCCATTTGACAGAAGATGGAGAGCATAGATTTCTTTTCTCAATGAGAATCCGACGTGCTCTTGCGCCGTCTCTCATTGTGCCCGGCCAGACGCCTTCGGCAGCTCCGTTTGACGTCGTCGAACTCCGACAATCCGTGAAACCTGTCGGGGGGGCGACGACGACGACGACGACGATGATGAGAGTCAGTCAGTTTTAAACGAACTTTTTTTTTTTTTTTTTCCGCTTTTTTTATTTGCTGAGACTAAAAGTCTCTAACCTGCTGCACTGCTGACAGAACCTCTGCCAGGATCCGTCGAGGAGGACGCCGACGGCTTTGGCGTGAAACTCGCAGACTCGATGCCTCCGGTGGTACGGCTTCTCGGCAGCCATGTCGGCGGTGCAGTTGTCGGCCTGGCACGACCTCGACCCTCCTCCTCCTCCTCCTCCTCCTCCGGCTTCCCCTCCCCCCTTCCGTCTCGACGACCACGACTTCGCTTCGTCTTCCTCCTCGTCATCAGTCTCCGCAGCCGGTGAGTCGTGTTTATTTACGATGCTCATTTGTGCTTTGCCCCAAGTTTCTTGGTTTTTAGAAGTTTTAGAAGGGGGTAGTGAATTTATTTATTTAGAGACAGGAAAAAAGCGTTTTGGGGTTTTTAAGGGAACAGTAACTGTGATTCTGAGTGTGCGGCTGTGGGATTTTGATTCCTTTAGATGCAAAGTTAG
Organism: Genlisea aurea; assembly: GCA_000441915.1. Taxonomy (NCBI): domain Eukaryota; kingdom Viridiplantae; phylum Streptophyta; class Magnoliopsida; order Lamiales; family Lentibulariaceae; genus Genlisea; species Genlisea aurea. The sequence continues at coordinate 14,362 of KE531672.1, read as the reverse complement.
AAGAGATAGATGAAAAAAAATAAAGGGTGTCTACTTTTTTTTTTTGTTTTTTTTAAATCATGATAGTAAAATTAAATTCTCCTGTGGAGTTAGTTCATTAAGAGATTGATGAATTTTTAGTAGTGTTACGGGTTTATAGTTAGGTTTTAATAACAATTTATTGTGTTTTTTATTTTTTATTTTGTGTTAAAGCTGATTCGATTCTCCCCTCCACGGGTTTGCGTTTGTAGTGGAGTGGCCGGCCACAAAAAAAAAAAGATTTTTTTTTGATATATATATATTTTTTTGATTTTTCAATGTTTGGAAATGAATAGTGTGACGAGATATTACGAGTCCTAGAAATATCGTGGTCGTTTTCAATGATTATTCTCGTTCATTATTATTATTTTTTTAAAAAAAAAAATGGTTGTTTTAGGAAACCTTAGCTGAAAAATTATTTCTATTCTTTTTTTTTTTCCAACTTTTTCTTCCTTTATTCCAACCTTTAAATAAAAAAGAATAAAATAATAGTAAATTTATTCTTTTTTGGGGGGCATGATTTTTAAGGGAGGGAATTGGGAAACAATACATTTTTTAATATAAATAAATTGGATTTATTGTAATTTATTTCATTTATTTTTTGTTTTTATAAAAAAATATATATATTATTTCATAATTATAATTTATAATTCATTTGTTTCATTTTGTGGTAAAATATATTCAATTCCGTTTGATAACATTAATATAAAAAAAAAAGAGTATAAAATGATAAAAATTCGAAATAAATTCAATATAATATAGTAATAAAATTCGGAGGTATTATTCGGAGATTGCCAGTTTGGTTGGAGGGTCTACTCCATACTCCATGATACATTCGTAGTTGGTAGCGGGGTGCGTAATCATTTTAGCACGTGTCTCACTACTGACACGTGCGTGGATGATGCAGCCCATTCCCACCTAAAAAGCATGGAACCCCCCTCCTCTTTCTTCTTCCCACAGGTAGAGAAAACCAACAAAAATGGCGACGGCAATAAGGGTGAGGAGAGCGCTCAACACCAACAAAAACGCCATCTCCAGACTCCGCTTCTTCTCCTCCGCATCATCCAAGGACTCCGACGGGAGGAGGACGAGCGTCGGCGACAAGGCCGCCGAGATGAAGGACAAGGCCCGCGACTACGGCCGCGAAGTCAGGGAGGACATGAACGAGGTCAAGGAGAACATGCAGGACGGTTGGGACAAGATCAAGGACACCGTCGGAGGACGACGACGACGAGAGACCTCATCATCATCATCATCATCATCATCATCATCGGAAGACGACGGCGACGAGAAGCCGGCCGCCGTGAAGGACGAGGAGCAAGAGCAGAACAGGTACTGACTACTGACTGACCTTCATCAATCAAATAGTGGAAATGTACAATACATACCACACCTCGATCAACAATCCCCGCGGCTGGCCCTCCTCCCCCTCAACCTGCATATATATATATAATAAGCACCACCCTAATGTCAATAATGTCAGTATTCCTAACATTAAATCAAAGGGGGAACCGTTATACCCGAAAATCAAAAAGATTGGCCGGCCGGTTCAGGAGTCGGCATTGGTAGCGTTCTTCCCGGTGAGAATGAGGGAGATCTGAAGCCCCCTGCTGAACGCCTCGTTGAACAGTATCCTCGTCTGCATCTGCTGAAACCCGGGCAGCCACGACATCAGCCCCAGCGGCACCATCACGATCATCCCGAACAGCATGTCGTACAGCCGCGCCAGCGACACCACCGTCTCCCACACCACCGTCGACTGGAGGAACGGCCTCAGCACCTGGGCGATCAGGATCATCCCCCACCCCGTCGGGACGAAGGCCAGGAAGCTCTGGACGAAGTCCATCGCCGTGATCCGGGTGAACCGGAGGAGCAGGACGACCACCACCACCGTGAGCACGATCACGGCCAGCTGGACCACCCGGTAGGAGAGGTGCTCCCTCGCGCTCCACCGGTCGCGGGCGTAGCCGATCACGACGTACAGCCCGACGGCCGCCACGAGGTAGATCCACGAGAGGAGGTACACGACGATGCTGGTGTTCCCGCCGGAGATGTTGAGGTGGTAGACGACGCCGTACTGGAAGACGAAGAAACGGAGGTCGAGGACGATCTCCAGAAGCTTCCCCCACAGCCCCGTCGTCCTCAGATGATCCTGCTCCTCGTACCACCATGTTTCCCAGCTTTGATCCGATTTCACCAAGATTCCCTGGTACCAGATCCATTTCATGAAGTCCTCGAAGTCGTAGACCGTCTTCAGCCAGTCGAATCCCGACGGGTTGAACATGAACGGCGCCATGATCCACGAGATCACCAGGAACCAGCTCGACACCGTCATCAGGACGTAGACGAGCGCGTTCAGCCCAATCGAGGTGTTGGCGGCGTAGACGAGGAGGATGACCCCGAGCTCGATGGCCTTCACGAAGTGGCTCCGGGCGTAGAGCCGGAAGTTCTCGGCGAAGCTCTTGTGCTGGACGACGAAGCCGCGGCCGGTGGCGCGGTACTTGGCCCCGCCGTGGAGGATCGTCCGGCCGAAGTAGTGCGCCCGGGTCCCCATCGAGAACGTGAAGAAGAACGAGGCGAGCTGGAGCTGCATCGTGACGAAGTCCCATATCGACTGGAGGAACCCTTTCTCCAGAGCGTTCTCGATGATCATCGGGAGGGCCGTAAAGATCCCGATCTGTATGAAGAACTGCTGGTTCAGTATGGCGCCGAGGGCCGCGTTGTCGTTGGCGTTCCTCGCGTAGTTTTCGATCCCGCTGAGGGAGACGTAGAGCCGGCCCCAGAGGAAGGCGAAGACCGTGATCACCACCATCATGTTGTTGAAGTAGTACCCGACGGAGGTATAGAAAAACGACAGCATCCGGAAGAAGTCGAGGCGGTGGCCCAACCGGTACACGTCCCGGCTGAGGACCTGCTCCCCGTTACCGCTCGCGACCTTGGCTTCGAACATCGAGATCTGGTTCAACCCGACGTCCCGACCCTTTCCGACCTGTATGTACTCGTGGTGCGTCACGTTGCCGCCTCTCAGGGTGCAGTTGAATCCGGCGTAGATATCCTCGCTTATGTTGATGACCCTCGAGGCCTTGCTGATCCCGCCCCGAGTCAGGAACCAGAACCGGTCGAAGACGTCGGGGTGGCCGTAGTGCATCCGGACCTTGAGAGGGTTCGCCAGCACGCGCTGGCCGAGGGTGACGAAGCTCGTCTCCTGCGCGGACATGAACCAGGCGAGGGAAGAGACGGAGCCGGTGAAGATGTTCTCCCGGACTCCCAATATCGTCGGCTTCCGGACGCCGTACGTGACTTTGAATTCCTCCAGCAGGTTCCGCATCTTGAGCGCCTCCTCGAAGCAGTTGTCCTGATTCATGTCGATCGTCTGGAGGGCGTCGCCGCGGGTGAATATCAGGGCGTGGTTTTGATTCTCCGGCTTGCCCTCCCCGAGTTTCAGCGGCCCCGGCAGCCTGATGCGGTAGATCTCGACCTCCTTCTTCTGTACCGGATCGTACTTCACCAGGACGGAGAAGTACTGCACCTCGTCGATCCCCAACGGAACCTCGTCGACGTACGCGACTCGAAGGGCCTCGTTGTTCTTCATCAGGTAGAGAATCTCCTCGGCTCGGGGATCGCCTCTGCTCTTATGAACTCCGTACATCTGACAGGCGACGACGTAAGTGAACTTCATGAGAGCAACTCCGAACTCGTGGCCTTTGAAAAGCAGGCATACGCCGCTGCTGCCGGCTCCCTCGAGATGATTCCCGGCCGGATATGGCGAAGCTGAACCTCGGACATCGGCACGGCCGTTTTGTTTTACGTCCATCTCCGTCGAACAGTCGAGAAAGGACAGCATTTTGAGAGCTCGGAAGTAATACATCATCCCTCTGACGGTACGGGACAGAGTCTGGCCTCGATACGAAGCCCACGATCTGAGATCACGAGACTTGGTCGTCCATATCTCCGAATCGTCTCGCATTCCTTCCCTTCGCATGCGTTCGACAAAATTCGTCCACTCGTCCGCATAGATCTTCTGCAGATAGAACAGAGTCGAAACGCCGTCTTCGTTCGGACTTCTCAGCATCTCTTTTCCGAACAGAACCTCCTCGTCGTAGTAAGGCGTCAGGACGCTGAAGGCCATCATCTTCTCGACCTGGGGCGCTCGAGGCATGTTCATGAACAACGAGTTGCTGAAGAACGAAATCCGACGCCTCGACTCCGGGGTCCTGGGGATGTTGTGCATCGAATCCCTCGAGTTGAGAATCGTGTGCAGGCGACGAAGCTGCCTGAAGAAGAAAGCATCGTCGGAGTCGGGCAGTTGGACGGCATTCTGAAAAAGCAAGCCGTGATCAGAAGCCGCCGGATTGCATCTCGCCAAGCCTTCAACTTCCAACTCGGTTGCCGTTTTCTTCATCTGCGGCAGCTCGCGGACGGCGAGCTCGTACAGATCCTGAAGCACGGCGACGACCTTTTCGACGTTCTTTTCCGCCTTGACGAGAAGAAGTTCGACGAGGGACACTAACTTCTCGTGGATCTTGGGAAGCACACTCGCCTTGTATACCCCGGTAAACTTCTCGAATCGAACGTAGTCTTCGACCTCCAAGAAAAACTTCGAAACTATCGAATGCTCATCGGTTCCGCATTTGACGATCTCAAGAAGCAAGTACTTGATGCTGTCGTAAGCTTCGATCACCGCGCAACGCCTGTACTCGTTCTTGCAAATCCGATGCCACAAGGCCTTATCCGTCTCGTCGGAGAGTTCGCTGGCCTGGCTGAGGGCGAGTCGGAGCTCGTTACACAACAGGATGCAGGGCCACCTTATCACCTTGATGTCCCAACAGTTGGGTGGCAACTCCAGTAGCTCCAACTCCTTATCACTGATGAGGTCCTCTTCCCTCAGAGTGATGATTATTTCGTTCCATATCAACGCGAACCTAGTCGCCTCGATCTGACTCGATTCCACTTTCTTGTACGGCTGGCCGAGTCCGTATCGGAGCTTAGCACGGTGAAACGTATCCCTTATCCTCTGAACGGCAGTGGCTGCAGGGCTAAGATTCTGATACTCCGGCATCAGATTAAACTGCAAAGCACTCGCGAAGAACTGGAACCTGAGTCGAAGCTGATCGATGTTTCGAATCTCGCCGATATGGGAGAACAGCCCTACCAGTGATCCCACAAAGGCAGATAATATGGTGTACCAGATCTGCATATCAACTAAATAGATCAATACCACAGGAGCCCACAACATCACCACTGCCATCCTGTTGGTGCTGGTAAAGAATTCATGCCACTCGTACTTCACATCCCTTATGGATAAGAGGGCTAACGTCGGCTGAACGAGCGGTCTAATCTGAAGAAAATAACTGAAAGAGAACTTCATAGCCAGGACAAGTATCCAGAAGGTGCCGTACCTGAGACCGTCGAAAAGCCCTTCCCTCAAGCCTCGACCGACGAACGTCCTGGTGTTGAACCACCACGAAATGATGTATAGAATCGGCCAGTCGGTTAGCTCGATCACGTTTCGAATCCAGGGAAGAATGAAAAGGATCAAAGCCAGCAACTCCGGAACGGTGAAGACTAGAGCAGCTTTGAGGAAGGTAAGGATTCTTTGATTCGCCTCATTCGACCACACCCCGTCGATGTTCTTCTGGATCCAAATCTGAGCATAGAATACGCTGAACACGATGCCCCATGTCAGAGAAACTGCACATTTTAGAACCATCCTGATGCCGAGCAACTTCGTATCGTTCGTTACCAAACTATACTGCGTGCTCGCGTCGAGAATGGACTGCAGAAACCTTAGAGCAGACCATGTGATGAAAATGGTGAGCAATTTCACATTCATATCCATGTTTCGAAAGGCCTGCCATGGATACTTAGTGTCCTCCCAAGCGACAATGGCAGCAACCTGAAAGTAGAGTATCAACAGAACCCATAACCGATCAAAGCTCCGGTACACATTCCAAAACGTCCGCTGCTCGACAAAACCAGTCTTCCCCACTCTCGTCGCCCTGTCGGCCGAGAAGAAGCAAGCTGACAAATCAAGTGGCCATTTCACTCGTTTGAAGCACCTCCTGGTCCAGAAAAACTCATTGATATCATCATAGTTCCTCCATGCCGAATGGGGAGCAGTTCCGTTTCTACTCCTCGTAACTTCCCCCCTGATGGCCGTGTAAATAGGGGTAACGACATAATTCAAGAAACCAAACTGCTTACAGGTAGAGGGAACGAAAGGCTGCCCGGTGTTGTCATCTTTCTGACCATCGAGAATGTAGTTAAGCTCCATTGCCATGTGGTGATAGATATAGCACAAGCATTCAGGCGCGAACCGCAAGTTAGCCGACTCCCCCCATATGAGGAGGTAAAGGCAGACATACAAGAGCTCCCGGCGTTGAGCATCGGGATGATTCCGATTGGAAAGGCGAACTTCGGAAGGCTTCCACAAATACGAGCACCAAGAAGTATAATTCTTCAAGAGCTTCAAACGAAATCCGCGAAGAACGCCGAAATCCAGGCGGTCCGCGGAAACCGGCGTCGACGGCAGACGCATTTGCGAATTGGCCAAGTGAAGCACCAGATTCTCCCGCTGGTTCCGTACGTTGTCGTCCTGGAATCCAAAGAAGAGTCCGAGCCAGTCAAGGAGGTCCATAGAATCATTCCACGGAACGAAAGGCGGCTTACGGAGGTCTCCGGTGGCTCGGAGGGCGGCAGCGACGGCTCGCACCTCGGGATACCTGAGAGAAGGATGATCAGCAAGAAAGTTATGAATAGGAATGATGTTGAAAGTCTCCGCCGTCGCCGGAACCCCACGGCCGCGCGTGGAGACCGGACGCTGCCTCAGGTTCATGATTCTCGCTTCCTACACAGAATAAACAGCAGAATCTCTACTCCGATACGACATATGGAGAGCATTCAATCCCTCGCACATTCACGCAGTAAAGTTGGTATATTCAAAGTGAAGAGGAAAAAGACGTACCCATTGGGGGAATTAGGGAGTTACTTTCTTACCGGCTACCGGGTCCTCCGGTAAATCATTATTTAATTCATCATTTTTGATTGATTTATTACATTTGTCCCGCTCTAGATTTAAAAATCCTATATTTCAAAAAAAAAAGATTTAAAAATCCTAAATATTTCTATTTTTATTTAGAAAAATCCCAAACAGTGATAAAAATAATAATAATAATAATAATAATAATAATAATAATAATAATAATTCTCATCAAAAAAAAAAATAATAATAATAATAATAATAATAAAAAAGTTATCATAGGATTCTTCTTTATCATCCATTTATGAGTTTTTCATCATTTTATTTCTCTCTTTCAAGTTGTCGCTGTTTTGGTCGGCACGGGCGAAAGAAAATTCGATTAGGTGGAGGTGGGGGCTCTCCCATTGTAGATTAGGTACTAACATTTATCCTCCTAAAACTCTACGATCTTCGTCGGTAGCATTATGATTTCTCATAATGATCCCAGATTATACTAATTGATTATCATATTTAGGTTTATTACATTTTATACATCATTTCTCTTCGATTTTTTTACAAAAAAATACTCTTATTTTTTTTATAATTGCAAATTATACCCCTTTTTGTTTCAAAAATATAAACAATTTATACTTATGACGTTGACGCCATCAATTTGGGTATATTTTGCCACAAAATGAAACATAAGAGGTATAAATTGCAACGCAAAACGTTGCAATTTATATAAACAAAAAGGCTGACGTTGGGTATAAATTGCTCATTTTTTAAAACAAAAAGGGTATAGTTTGCAATTATAAAAGAATAGAGATATTTTTTTGAAAAAATCGAAAATAAAGAAATTATTTTTTGCAATAAACCCTATCAATTTTCAACAATAGTAAGAAGAAGTGCTTACTTATAAAGGCTATAATATATATATATTCCGATGTGAATAAAATCTAAAGGTAGAGTAGTTAGTTACCTGGTTTGGCCGTGGCTAATGACTATGTTTGTGTGTTCTTCAAAAGGGCCGGTTTCTCTTCAAAAGAAAATAGAGATTAAGATCATAATATCATAATATCATCAACCCAAGGAACATACCATTGATCATCCAGAGGAAAGCCCCCGCCGTCCAACGGGTTTCCGAGTAACGAACCGAGAGATTTCCTCAAAATGCTAAAGGTTTTATCGTCCTGCCGTCAAGGGGACGATAAAACGTATGTTATGAATCGATATGTAAAATGGATTTATGTCGAATCGGAACCTGTTTCTTCTTCTTGAGAGATTCCTCCAGTCGAGCTATTTTTGCAGCACTCTGTTTCTCGTGTTCAGACAGCACAGACTTCTCCTTCTTTCCTGCCAAATACCAATCAAGTATATTATTTACTCTAAAGCAGCAGCAGCAGTAAGGAAGTAGACAATGCCACTTACTCAGTTGTTCGTAACGAGCAAATAACTTCCCCTTCTCTTCTTCGAATTTCGCCAAAACGTCTATCGGAATATCACAAGAAAGCTGAATAAACTTGATAAGTTTTATTTAACCTGCATAAGAGAGGGAGAGACCTTTTACAGCCTGAACGTGGGCATTTTTCTCCTTGGAGAACTTCTCATGAATTTCTTCGAACTTGGAAATTTCACCCTTCATTAGATTTTCACACTGGTTCAAGAAAAGAGCAAGTAAGAAAAAATTGAGCAATGAGACGAGTGAATTGCGTTTACTAAATCTAGAGACCTCTTTAGAGATCTTTATCAGCCCCTTTGCAAAGTTTTGCCTGCCAATGGATATAAAATACAATGCATGCAATGTACGTAAAAATTTTGGAAATAGATATAGAAGAGAAGGGCATGTTTGATGCTCGAAACGTGAAGATATTCATTCTATCGCACCTTTCTTTCTCAAGTTTCAGTTTCATTTCATCGAAACTTGATTTGATCTCTGAAGCCACACTGAAAAGAATCAAGTCATTTCATCTCAATGCCAAGAAAAATCATCAATATGCCTCTAAAAAGTAGCAATGGATCAGATAGTTTCACACAGAGATATGGTAAACAAGCTTTGAAACAAGCTTAGCAAAAGTTGCACTAACTTTTGCTAATAAAAATGGATAAAAATGACCTTATGATAGTTTCACACAGTGAATCTCATTAAGCGTAAAGATGTATCGATCTACTACTCCGACGGATCATATCCAAAAAACAAAGCGAAAAAAGATCGGAAAGGTCAGAATGAGACGAGATATAAGCCTAAGGTCCAGAGTCTCACCTGGATATTGTCTCTTCATTCTTTTTCTGGCCATCTCTTTGCGTCTTCTCCTTGATCTGCTGAAGAGCGCTCATGATTCCTTTAATATCACTGCATTTGAGTTACGATCAACCATCACTTATCGCAATTAGAAATCGAACGAAATAGTGTATAGATGAAAAGCATAAACACTGACTGGACCTGGAGATGGCATCATCGAAATCATCGTCGACCTGAATCTTCTTTCTACGATCCGATCTCACATTCGTTTCCGAGAGCCTCTTTGCACTCGTTCTAGTCATCTTGAGTACGCGAAGACTGAACCGATTCGCCTGGGCGGGAAGCACGAATCAATATTTATAGTAATATTTATTTTTTTCTGAATATTGTCAATATTTATTACCCGTTGGGCCCAAATTTAAAGCCCATTAAATATAAGGGTTTCAACATCTCACAAATCAAAAGCGCAGCATCATTCTCCCTGTTATCGAAGAAGCAACGATGGCTGGTAATTCCACGAGCATAATTTTCTTCTTGTTTCTATATGTATTTCTTCTTCATAATTTTTTCGTTATTTATTTGATAAGATTCATTTGTTTGTTCACGAATCTCGTTTTTTTTGGTTATTGAAGAATAGCCGTGCCGGTAGAAATAATAGATTTTGAGGAAATTATTGGCTGAGCAACTCTCGATTAGGTTGAAAAGGTTTATAGATTTATCTTATCGATTACAAACTAAATATGATATTGTCTTGTTTTGACAGTTAATTCAAGAAAATTGTTTTATCAGGTAGATATATTTCTTTGCTCTAATCTAGTTTCTTTGTTTTCCTAATGACAGATATGGGCATGTTCAATGTACAGAGGACTGTAGGTAGTATATTATGCTGTAAATGTGGTGTCTTGACACAACCGAATGGTGCAAACATGTGTTTGAACTGCTTGCGTTCGCACGTCGACATAAAAGAGAAGTTAGAGAAGCATGCTACTATCCGACACTGTCCTGATTGCGATAGCTATTTGCAGCCACCGAGGACTTGGATCAAAGCACAGTTAGAGTCGAAAGAGCTGCTTACTTTCTGTTTAAAGAGGTTGAAGAACTTGAACAAGGTTCGTCTTGTTCATGCAGAGTTCATTTGGACTGAGCCTCATTCGAAAAGGATTAAAGTCAAGTTGAGGGTTCAGGAAGAAGTTTTCAATGTAGTTCTCGAAGACGCTTATACTGTCGAATTTGTCGTGGTAGATCAGATGTGCGATTCGTGTACTAGGGTCCAAGCTAATCCCGATCAGTGGATCGCGGTGGTGCAACTTCGTCAGCATGTTTCACACAGGCGCACGTTTTTCTATCTGGAACAGCTTATTCTTAAGCACGATGCAGCTAGATATGCGATTCGAATCAAACAGATGGATCATGGCGTTGACTTCTTCTTCGGTCATAGAAGTCACGCTATGAAGTTTGTCGAATTTTTGAATAAGGTAGCTCCGATCAGGTACCGTAATGATCAGCAGCTGGTGTCTCACGATTCGAAGAGCAATACTTACAACTACAAGTACACGTTCTCCGTCGAAATCAGCCCCATTTGTCGAGAGGATTTGATTTGCCTCCCTCCGAAAGTTGCTACCGCCTTGGGAAACCTCGGACCACTTGTGGTTTGCAGCAAGGTGACTAACAGTATCGTCTTATTGGACCCGTTTACGTTGCGACAGAGCTTCTTGGATGCTGATCAGTACTGGAGATCATCCTTCAAGCCCTTGTTGACAAGTAGGCAGCTGGTTGAATACATCGTGCTCGATATCGAACGGTATTCATCCGAAGTAACCGTCGGTGGTCTGAAGTATGTTATGGCCGATGCCCAAGTAGCCCGCGTTTCGGATTTCGGAAAGAACGATATAATGTTCAACATCAGGACTCATTTGGGACACCTTCTGAACCCCGGAGATTATGCACTCGGATACGACCTACACGGATCCAACAACAACGAAGCCGATCTGAACAAGTACAAAGGTCTCTATCTGCCTGAAGTTATATTGATTAAAAAGAGCTACGAGGAAAAACGACTGAAGAAGCGTGGCAAGCCTCGATCCTGGAAGCTGAAATCGCTCGAAATGGAAGTCGACAGTTCCGCTGCTGCTAAAGGTAGAGGAGGAGATCATGAGGAGAAGATGAACTCGGAGTATGAGCAGTTCTTGAGAGATATAGAGGAGAATCCCGAGTTGAGATTCGGCCTCTCTTTATACACCAACAAAGAGTATCAACCGGAAACGACTTCCGTAACTACAGACGGCGACGATATTCCCTCCGTGCCTTTACATGAGCTGATTGCGGATCTCGACTTAGGCGACGGAGGAGACGATGAGACGACTATGAGCTAAGTTTTGCTTCTTTACAGATTCTGCATAATATGTCATTATGAATTGAGTTGGTTTTGATGTTTTTGATATCATATATATGAGTTGTGTGGATTGATTCTGCTGCTGATGCCGATTTTAAGCTGCATTTTTTTTTGGATCATTCATGTCTTGTCTTGTTGGGGTTTTTTTTTTTTAACAATTTTTGTCATAAATGTTTCGTAATATTGCAAATCTATATCATACGTATTTTTTATATTTTGCAATTTCTACCATACATGTCGTAAAAAATGTTGCAAATTTTATCGTAGGCGTTTGAGTTTTTTTACATTTTATGACATGCATATATTTTGAGCAATTGTAAATTGACATCAAAAAAACAACTATTGTGGTATAAATTGCAAAACATCAAACAACCATGACATAAATTATTCATTTTAAACCAGTACGGTAAAATTTGCAACTTTATAAGACATGAATGTAAAAAAAAACCCCGTCTTGTTCGATAGCTTGTTAAAAACGATTATTTAGGGTTAAAGATTTAGAGTCACCGACCTGAAGAAAACAAACCTCCAAAGCAAATTATTAAGCATCAGATAAATTACTCTTGAGTTCACCATTTTTGTGCAGCTCCATCACAATATCGCATCCTCCGATCAACTCGCCTTTACAATACAGCTGCGGATAAGTCGGCCAGTTCGAAAACTTCTTCAATCCCTGCCTCACCTCCTCGTCCTCCAAAATGTCGAAAGATCCGAATTCCAGACCCTCTTCCCTCAGAGCATTCACCACCTTCGAGCTGAACCCGCACCTCGGAGCTTCCGGCGTGCCCTTCATGAACAGCATGATCGGAGACGACTCCACCAGCTCTCTCAGACGGTCTTCCGACGATTTCTCGACCGAAGAATGCGAATGGATGATCCCTTTTTCGAGGGCGATCTTCTTCAGTTCTCCGCTCTTCTGCATCTCCAGTACTATGTCCGATCCACCGACGAGATCTCCTTTTATATAGAGTTGAGGGTAGCTCGACCAATTCGAATAAACTTTAAGCCCCTGTCGAACTTCGTCGTCACTCAGGATGTCGAAGCTTTTGAAATTGATCTTCTCCTCTCTGAGTATATCGACTACTTTGCGACTGAATCCACAGCGAGGTTCATCAGGCGTACCTTTCATAAACAGAACTACGGGATCCGAATTTATCAGCTGCCTCAACCGATCACTCAATGCAGAGCTCAGGCCCGAGGATTCGAGTACGTTGTCCTCGCTTCCGGATTTTTCAGTCGTCCCTCGCTGATCGTCGGAATTGACAACTTTTTTTTTCAGTTTATGATCTCTGAAAACTTCTTCGAGTTCGCCACTTTCATGCATCGCGACGGCGATATCGCAGCCTCCGAGTAGCTCCCCGTCGCAGTAGAGCTGAGGAAATGTCGGCCAGTTTGAGAATTCTTTCAATCCCTCGCGAACGGCGTTGTCTGTTAGAATATCGAAGCTTCCGAAATCGACCTTTTCGTTCCTCAAGATATCGACCACCTTTTGACTGAAGCCGCATTTGGGAAAGTCGGGGCTGCCTTTCATGAAAAGCATCACAGGTTGAGAATTGATGAGTTGCTCGAGTTTCCTTCTACGCTCATTGCCGGGGCTAGAAATTAATTCACTTCGGTTTACGGATTTTCCGTTTTCCTTTGCAAGTTCCTTCACGGTTTCGAGAACGGCAGGCGCAGCAGCCATGCCAAAACTTGCAGGAGCAGCATTTTCGCCAGGCGGGAGAGATCCCGCAATTTTCGCGACCTTGTTGGCCAAACTCGATGGATCTGCACCTTCTAGCTTATCCACGACTTTTCCATCCTAAGAAAGTTCAGAGAAAAAACATAAAATTAGACAGCAAATCACAGTTTCAGCATTCTCAACGAGAACTCGATCTTTCAGCAAGGATGAGGAGACACGTCGAATTTTAATAACTGAAGTTTCACTGGAAATTTTTACAGCAGGAACTATTTTCATGCAAATTCATAAGAAGAACATCCAAAATTTTCAGCAGGAAATATCCGAATGTGCTTCAGAAATTAATGGCAGGAACGGAAAGGAAGTGATTGATATTAATAGCATCCATACTATATATACTACCTTGAAGAACACAAAAAAAGGTACTGCAGAAACCGAGTGTGCTTCAGAAATTTCTGATTGCTCTTCAGCTTCGACCTGAAAAATATCAGCACGATCAGGATAACGAAAAAAGTAAGAAACCAAAGGCTGAAAAAAATAAGTAAAATCTTAGAGAAACAAGGAGCAATTTTTAAGGAATAAGCAAGGAAAATTAACAATAACAAATCATTGGTGACAAGGGAAATTTTTCAATTCATATCATCAAGCCCTTCTTTTAACATTCTTCATTAAGCATTCTGTGTCATTAGCAAATTCCATACAACCCCTCCTTATCTACCATCCAAAATTTGAAGCCCTTTCTTTAACACCTAAACGTTGCTGACTAGTGCAATCAACACGGAAAAATGATACTAAAGTGTGACGGATTGGAACAACTAATGAGCCCTAAATCGTATAACCTAACACAACACAGCGGTCTTCTTTTCATTAACGAAACGATGAAACTGAGAAATTGGAGAATTAGAACGAGAAATTGGACAATAATCATACCCTGAGGAAATGAGCGAGAGGAAAATCAGTAGCCAGATGAGAGAAGACTTGATCCATGTGCCTGGAAGCCTCGCACCAAGAAGCCCAAAAGTGTATAACAGAAGGAGTACCATCTCCGGTGATGGAGCTGAGTTCAGACGCCGACTT
>KE531653.1:0-10565 GCA_000441915.1 Genlisea aurea | reverse complement strand
AAAAAAAAAAAAAAAAAAAAAACCAAACAAACAAAGAAATAACGGGAGCCGATAGAAAAGAAACAGAAAAAAATACCAGATTCGTTAAGGTAACGAAATATGAGGTAATTCAACTCAGCCGATGTAATCGAAAGCATTTTGAAGTCCCCGTCCGCATGTAAGTTGCCGATGCCGAGTTCCTTCGGAAACGTCCCCGTCTCCTTCGCAAAATTACGGAATGGCATCCATATCTGCAGATTTCTAATTGGCAAGGTCGAACTCGAAGACCGTTTATTTGGGCCTGAGCCCATTTAGGAGGTTAGGGCTAGGCCCATTAAGTAATATCATGTGTTTTTTTTTGTGTACGGAAATCAGAATTTCAAAATTCCCAAAATCAGGGAAGGAGTTTCATTCATCGTTCCGCCATGGCCGCTGCAGATAAATCGCCGCCTGAACGGATGAAGACCGAATCGACGACCACCGCTGCCGCGGAGAAACACTCCGGCATCTCGTCATTCGGAATCTGGCCGCCGACTAATGCCACTCGCGACGGCGTCAGGAACCTCCTGATCGAGACGCTCACGTCCTCCTCCATTCTGCCGGCGAGGCGATACTCCGGAGACGAAGCGATTTCGGCGGCGAAGGTGATCGAGAAGGAAGCGTTCGATGTCGCGGCGATCCTTCCGGCTGCCGATCATGACGCGTTCGCGATTCTGCAGGCTTACTCCAAGCAAATCAGTCTCAGAATTGTCGACAAAGTCAAGGCCAGATCCGGCAAGACCACGGCCGGTCCCGCTCCGGCACCGGCGAACGGCCCCACCCGTAAAATAGGAAACACCGCCGTGTCGAGTTAATGCCATTATTATTATTGATTTCAATTATTTGTTTTTTTTAAAAAAAAAAAATTTATATTATTATATGACTCCAACCAAAACTTCGCCGTTGGATCTTTTTATTATTAATGTTTATATTTTTTTATATAGTCTATTGTTCCTTATCAAAAAAAAAAAAAGTCTATTGTTCAATTATCCACGCGTCGAATGATGATTGGCCGAGTTCTTCAGCTGAGGAAAACCCTTGGTTTTACTTTCACCTCATCTCCGCCAACCTCCGCCGTCCCGTCGACCTGCCCAAAACCGGCCATCTCGTGAAAAAGATCGGGCCTTTTGATTATTGCATGAATACGCCTTCTCCGGAGCAGCATGCAATGGCGGAAGAATCTCCGCCGCTGCAGGCTCTCGAACAAGAACAAGGAGAAGAATCCCGCCTGCTTTTACCCTCGTCGGCTCCTTCTACCTCCTCCGTCGGATTAGAAATAGAAGACGATCGAGCATACGAATCTTCACAGAAAATCGCCGTTAGGGATTTCCAATTGGATGATTCAACAGATTACTCCGCCACGCCGCCGGTGTTCTCCTTCCGAAAGCTATGGCTCTTCACGGGTCCCGGATTTTTGATGAGCATAGCGTTTCTCGATCCGGGAAACCTGGAAGGCGATCTTCAATCCGGCGCAATTGCTGGGTATTCCCTGCTATGGCTCCTTATGTGGGCGACGATAATGGGCTTGCTCATTCAACTTCTGTCGGCGAGGCTTGGGGTGGCGACGGGGCGGCATCTGGCGGAGCTCTGCCGCGAGGAGTATCCTCGTCCGGCGAGGCTCGTTCTCTGGGTCATGGCGGAGCTGGCGTTGATCGGTGCAGATGTTCAGGAAGTGATCGGAAGCGCCATCGCTATTCAGATTTTGAGCAGGGGATTTCTCCCACTCTGGGTTGGTGTTTTCATCACTGCTTCGGACTGGTAGAAATAGATGGTGCTGCTGTTTTCAATCACTGTTTCCATCGTTTTGTTTCTCAACTTGCTCGTTTTCGTTTATGAAGCTTCATATTCCTCCTCGTGGAAAATTACGGCGTGAGGAAACTCGAAGCCGTTTTTGCAGTCCTGATATCGACCATGGCGCTATCCTTTGCTTGGATGTTTGCCGACGCTAAGCCCAATCCGAAACAACTCCTCCTCGGTTAGTCAGTCGTCTCTTATCTCCGATCACAAAAGCAACAATGGCGCCCTATTTTCTTCATTCTTTCGATGTGGGACAGGTCTCCTAGTTCCGAAACTGAGTTCGAGGACAGTTCGGCAAGCCGTTGGAGTGGTGGGGTGCGTCATAATGCCGCACAACGTGTTTCTTCACTCAGCTTTGGTGCAGTCGAGGGAGATCGATCCTCAGAAGAAAGGCCAAGTCCAGGAAGCTCTCAACTACTACACCATAGAATCTTCAGCTGCTCTCTTCATCTCCTTCCTCATCAACCTCTTCGTCACCGCCGTCTTCGCCAAGGGATTCCACGGCAGCGAGCAGGCGAGCTACATCGGCCTGGCGAACGCGGGCCGGTATCTGGAGGAGAAGTACGGCGGCGGGATCTTGCCGATTCTCTACATATGGGGAATCGGGTTGTTGGCCGCCGGGCAGAGCAGCACCATCACCGGGACCTACGCGGGGCAGTTCATCATGGGCGGTTTTCTCAATCTGCGGCTGAGGAAATCCGTGAGGTCGTTGATCACGCGGAGCTGCGCGATCATACCGACCATCGTCGTGGCGGTGGTGTTCAAGGAATCCGAATCGTCGCTCGACGTTTTGAACGAGTGGCTCAATGTTCTGCAGTCGATACAGATTCCCTTCGCGCTCATCCCTCTCCTCACGCTGGTGTCGAAAGAGGAGATCATGGGAAGCTTCAAGATTGGCCCTTTTCTCCGGGTAACGTAATCGTCAACACTCATTATTAAGCGTTCTTCTGTAACGATTCTTCAGTCTGTTTTTTTTTCTTCCTTTCATGGTCTGCAGAGAGTTGCTTGGGCTGTGGCTGTTCTAGTCATCGTGATAAACGGTTATCTGCTGCTGAACTTCTTCTTCTCCGAAGTGAAGGGTGTTTTGATGGGTTTCGGGGTTTGCATCGGAACTGCGATGTATGCCGCATTCTTGATCTACCTCGTTCGGCACAGCAACAACAACAAGGGGGAAAGTTGGAAGTGGTTGTCATGGAGATTCGGTGATTCCGGAAGCTAAACTATGACTTGTCCGAAGAGCGACAATGGAGGTTCTGAGAGATTCTGTGTAAAGTTAGTTTATTTACGAGGTGAAATAATGATGTTTGTATTGATTGATCTTGCTATATATGGAAAGTTTAGTTTTAATTGGGAAGATTGGCCATGGCGATGGATTCGAAACTTTTCGTAGATTGCGATGGCTTCTTCGCCTTCTTCTTCTTCTTCTCCACGAGATCTGACCGGCGCGTCAGCTTCGTCATCTCCGAGGACGCCCACGCGCCTCCGCGGACACGAGGTGAATCCGTTATTGCCGTCGTCTGGGTCGTCGTCTCCGGCGAGATCGAACGGAAGGGAATCGGGAAATGGCAGCAGAGCGGTGGAGATCGAGGCGCCGGAATCGGAGGGGGGGGATTCGGTTCCGGCGTTTTCCTGGAAGAAAATGCTGAAATTCTCGGGTCCCGGGTTTCTGATGAGCGTGGCGTTTCTTGACCCCGGAAATTTGGAGGGGGATCTCCAGTCCGGCGCCGTCGCCGGATACTCTCTGCTGTGGCTGCTATTGGCGACGACGCTGATGGGTCTTCTGATTCAGATTCTGGCGATGAAACTCGGCGTCGCCACCGGCCGCGATTTGGCGGAAATCTGCCGAGACGAATACCCGTTTTGGTCGCGGATTACGCTCTGGGTTATGGCGGAAATCGCGCTGATCGGAGCTGATATTCAGGAGGTCATCGGAAGCGCCATTGCCATAAAGATTCTGAGTAACGGAGTTTTGCCTCTCTGGGCCGGAGTTCTCATCACCGCCGCCGATTGGTCGGTAATTTAATCAATAATGAATACCCAGAAATTGCTGTTCTTGAAGATGATGGATGATTTTATTTATCGCTTTTTCCTCTTCAGTTTCATCTTCTTGCTTCTTGACGATAACTATGGAGTCAAATTCCTGGAAGCTTTCTTCGCCCTTCTGATTTCGATCATGGCCATCTCCTTCGGCTGGATGTTTCTAGAATCAGCACCCAGCGGGGCCCACCTCCTGCGAGGTCTCCTGGTGCCGAAACTCACCTCGGCATCGATCCAGCAAGCCGTCGGAGTCGTCGGCTGCGTGATAACGCCGTACAACGTTTTCCTCTACTCCGCCTTAGTCCCGCCGCGGGTCGATCGGAGCCGCCGCCGGCTCGTTCGAGAAGCGATGAATTATTTCACGATCGAATCGTGGGTCGCAGTTTCCGCCTCCTTCCTGATAAATCTCTTCGTGATGAGCGTCTTCGCTGAGGGTTTCCACGGCGCGCCGGAGGCGGAGACGATCGGACTGGTAAACGCCGGCGAATTCCTTCAACGACGGTTCGGCGGAGGGAATTTCCCGATCCTTTACATCTGGGGGATCGGGCTTCTCGCGGCGGGGCAGAGTAGCACCATCTCCGGCACCTACGCCGGCCAATTCATAATGGGCGGATTCCTCCACCTCCCGATCAGCCCCTGGCTCCGATCGCTCATCACCAGAAGTTGCGCCATCTTGCCGACGATCATCGTCGCCGTCATGTTCAAACGATCGGAACAACTCCTCGACGTCATCAACGAATGGCTCAACGTTCTCCAGGCGCTGCAAATTCCGTTCGCCATTCTTCCTCTCCTTCACCTCGTCGCCGACGATCGAATCATGGGCAGTTTCGCCATCACCGCCGACTTACAGGTAGTCAAACTGGATCAGCCTCACCATATAATACATATATATATATATGACATAACAGTATAGAATTGAATTCGAACAGAAAATCTGTTGGATCGTTGCGGGTCTGGTGATATCGGTGAACGGATACGTGCTCGTCGACTTCTTCGTTTCCAAAGTAGGAGGATTCGTATTGAGATTTCTCGTGTTTCTCGGCGGCGGCGCGTACGTTGCATTCGTCGTCTATTTGATTTCGCACGGCCGGAGACGTGCCGCCGGATTCTCGTATTTGCGGACTTGAATCAAATCATCATCACATCATTGTTTATTATTAAATACTAAATATTTCTTTTCTTCTTTTTTTTTTTTCGAAATAAAATTTCGTAAAAACAATCACAATTGGGATAAAATTAGGGTTTATTGTATTTTATACCACTTTTCTTTTCGATTTTTGCAAAAAAATACACTTATTCTTTTATTATTGCAATTTATATCCCTTATATTTTATTTTTTTGGCAAAATATACTCAATTTCGTTTGATGACGTCATTATCTGTTTGATTACGTCATCAAATTAGGTATATTTTGCCAAAAAAATGAATATAAGGGGTATAAATTGCGACGAAAAACGTTAATTTTTTCGTTAGTTAACGGCGTTGGGTATAAATTGCTAATTTTTGAAATGAAAGGAATATAAATTATAATTATGAAAGAATATAAGTATTTTTTTGTAAAAAAATTAAATATGATATTTGTTGGAAGGAAATAAAATTAGGGGAAACAGTGATCGATCCCGTCGTCGTCGCCGCCGCCATCGATGGTTCTACGAAATTTCAACGGAACAGGCGTCGGATTTGGCAAGTCCTTCACCGAATTCACAGCTGTCGCGCTTCCGAATCTCACTCGTTTCGCGATTTCAGGTATCGGCGTGGGGTGCGGATTCGGCATAGGATGGGGTTTCGGAGGTCAGTCAGTTTCAGTTTTTCTCTCCCAATTTCTTTCCCAAGTTGGGCGAATCCGCGACGGCGTTCGTTCTGGTTTCAGGTGCGGCACTGAATCTTCTCGGCCTCGGAGCAGGTAAAACGAAATTAGGGTTTCTGGATTCTCCCGAAATCAAAATATTTTTTCATCAGGTGGAGGCTGTGGAGTTGGATTAGGGCTTGGATGGGGATTCGGATCGGCATTCGGCAGCAAGTATCACAACTCTGACCTCGTCTTTCAAGGACTCCAATTCGGAACAACGCAATCTGCTGTAGCCGCCTCATCCAAACAAGAAGAAGAAGAACATTTCAAGTAAACCAACCCCAACATATTCCGCATTTGCAAATTTTCAAATCACGAGTTAAGACTTAACAATATATATATATATATATATATATATGCACATGTATCTACAAGGGGCAGCCATGGATGAAGCTTTTCTTTTACTTACACGATGTGATGATAAAATACCAGACATCAAGAAGCTGCAACCCCTCCTCCCTGCGGCATAAAAATTATGAACTGAAAAATAAAAAAATAAAAATCGAACCTTATGGGAAAGAGTGACATCAAGAATCTTGAATGTTATCGACCTAAAGAAAGAAACAGGTTTAGGGTTTAGAATTTGAAAGGGATGAAAAAGAATCTTACATCGCTGGCCTTCTCTTGCCTTATGCTTCCCAGTTTTTGCCAAGCATTCCTATGAAAGATCATCGGAATCAAATGATACCAGATTTCTATGAAAGATCTTGGCCGACGAACAAAAAAAGGTTACTTACCATTTCGCACCGGAAGAAAGCTGCACTTCATCCTTGGCATCGCCGAATGGTTTCTCCAATTCACTCCTCTCGACGTCCTCCCAATCATCATCATCATCTTCTTCTTCTTCTTCTTCCTCTTTCTCGTTCTCTGCAATTTCAGCGCAGCACGACACTCGCTTTTCGTCGTTTTCAATCTCCTCTAGCATTCCGACTTCGTCGTCGACAGAGTCAACGGCATAATCGCAAACCTTCTCAGCAACAGAATCTTCGCCGACGATGTCTTTTTCCATAATTTCAGAAACCGCACCGCCACCTCCTGCGATCGATTCTTTGCTAATGGAAGAAGCAACGCCACCCGTACCGCCGGGAATCGAGCTGGAAACAACAAGAGAAACGATTTTAGTAACGAAATAAACAGCAAGGAGAGCGATAAAAGCCTTAAACGTTGGCTCCTGAAGGAAATCCATTCTCATTCGTCAGGAACGGAAGAAAGAAAGAAAAAAAAGTTTGCGGAACACGAAAAAGCTGCGTGAACGAAATATTGAAATTCCCAGTTCAAAAAGAATAATAATAATAATCATCTCCTTCAAAAAAAAATAATAATAATCATCATTAATCAAAACAATTGACCCACACTAAAATTTAAAAAAAATATATATATTATTTTTTGTTTCAAATTTAAGAAAAGAATCCTCATATTTAAATTGAATTTTTGATATTTTATATTCTCCACAAAAAATATTGCAATTTATATTATTTCATAATTACAATTTATACCAATTTTATTTCAAAAATTATCAATTTATACCCAATACCGTTAACTAACGGAAAAAATAACATTTTTCGTTGCAATTTATATCCATTATGTTTCATTTTTTAGTAAAATATACTCAAATTGATGATGTCATCAAACTGAATTGAGTATATTTTGCCATAAAATAAAACATAAAGGGTATAAATTGCAATTATAAAAGAAGAGGCATATTTTTTATAAAAAAAAAAAAATGTATAAAATGCAATAAAACTTATTGAAATTATTATTATTTTTTTTTAACTCATTTCATAACGACTCCTAAAAATAAGGAGTGGAAAACCATTACCAATCCGAAGCGTCTTCATCTTCTTCCCAAGCTTCGGTCCATCGATTCGATTCTTCTCTGGCCTCAGGTAAAGCCTAAAAGGAACACACACAGACATCAACATGTGTATCTGTGTGAAATTCATTACCTTCATCAACATTTTTTGAAGGGACCTCTGTCTTCAATCTTCATCCCTGAAGAAGACGGCGATGAAGAAGACGACGGCGATGGAGAGATGCTGGGATAAAAAGACGACTCCCGTCAGGAAGGCATGGATCAGAATCTCCATACGATTCCGCAGTCACAAGCCTGGTAACAACAAAATAATAAACACATCCAATGAAACAATGCCGGATCAACTCATTTCCCATGAAAAAAATTCAACATTCTCAGATCACATAAAACTCGGGAAAGATGTACGGACGTGCGAGTACGAGGACGTTCACACCCTGTGGAACATACTACTGAAGAACAACAACGATCAACGACGTTGCAGGAAGAACAAACAAACAAGCACCGTTTTATTACGAATTCTCTCAGTGGATTAAACACTCCCTTGAATCATCATCATCATCATTCCCAAATCCCCAATTTTGCCAGATTAATGATCATCTACCACAGCTTTGTTGTTCTTTAGGATGTTCTTCGATCTTGTTAATAAGGTTGAGTGAGGTGTGCAGGGGCTCGAATTTCATTGTACAATGTACATGAATTGGAATTTAATCCATTTTTTTCCTTTTTTATCTGTTCCCATTTCCCAATACTAAGTCTGCAACAAGACAACTATGCATTTACTACTACAACCTTTTACTTTACTCTTCCCTGCCCGTCTCTGGTTTCCTACGGTGGTGACAGCAAGGCTAACCCCCATGATTTCTCATCAGGGTTTCCAATTCTGATCGGTTTCATACCACAGATTCCAACATATTCTAGGCTAGAGAGGGGTTTCGATTTTGGTTTCCAGTTGAAGAACCCCCCCTTGTTCTTCAATAGGGCAGGCAAAAATATGAAGAAGGGATTCAGTTTCTTCCTCATAGTTTTGCTTATTTCAACAGCTTTTCACACGCAAACATGCTCGAAAAATCGAGGTAAGTAATTTGCGTTTTGAGGGTTCATTTTATCGAACAATTTATAGGCACAAATTTCATTTACATGAAACTCGTCCTCGATTTTACAGATGACGACGATTCCGATGCGGAAATCGAAATCCAGCGCCTCAAGGTTAGTTTCCATATCCACATTCATTCAATCGAGCAATGAATTCTGATCTAGGGCAAAAAAATTTTTTTTAAAAAAAAAAAAAAAAACGCAGGGCGGCAACGATGAAAGTAACGTGGAATTGGAAGATTACCGGCCCATCGACGCGATTCCGAGCTCTACGAACTCCATAAAACACGGACCGATTCAACACGGTGCTCCTTTGATGCCCTACATTCCGGAATCTCCTCCGCCTCCGCCTCCTCCCAGCCAAGCACCACAGAATTCATCTCCTTGAGACTCACTGACTGCAATTCGCATTTTGTCCGTGTTGCTGAATGTAATTGGGCCTTTAGTAATGGGCCCAAGTACCCAAGTTTTATGGGCCAGAAACCTCATACGGCCCATATATTTTTGCTATGTCTATAGATGTATTAAAACGTATTTTCTTAAATAGATCGTATTTTCTATTATATTAGAGACTTTATTTATTTCATCAGAATTTAATTATTATTTTTGGTTTAATATGAATAAAATTGTTATGAATAATATTTATTTTAACATTATTATTATTTCTGACAATAAATCGATGGTTTCCACCTTCCAGAATTCCAGTTTCCAAATGAAAATAAATGGCAAATTAAAAGTGAGGAAAGACGCGGCGAAACGAAACTTGAGGAAGAGAGGAGTCCGGGGCCCACCCACCAATGAAATTTGGGCAAAAAGATTCTTTATTCATATAAAAAGAGCAGTGATGACGTGGATCGCAGCATCAGCTGTTGCCCACTAAGCAAAAAAACAAAAAAATATCTTATAAAATGTAAGAAATTTCTTCAAATATTTGTAATTTTTTAATGAGAAAAGTATTACGCATTTATCTATCAATGCACATTTTTTAATCCCCCATATCCAATAATCAATTTTCGAATTGAAAATTATTCTCAATTTCCAATAAATAATGCATGCAATTATATAACATTGTTCCCATACTTCAATGTCGCAACACATAATGCAAATAAATACGTGTCCCTTATCAGATAATTTAATATTCTAATTTAAAAAATAAATAAATAAATAATTTTAAATATTCCATTATAAAAAAATTCAAATTAAAATTTTTTTTTTAATGATAACTATCAAAATAATTAAACTCATAGTCTCATAGATTATCCATCAATAATCCGGTAGTTATTACATGTTTATTATCATAATCATTAGTATCCCATTGCCCATGTAATAAGTCAAAATAGGTTGAGAAGTTTTGGTCTTTTGTTAACGACTTTTTTTCCGGCACCGTCACGCCGCCGCGCCCCCGATACTTCCGTCAATTCCGACGACTCTTCATCCCGTTTCACCACCACGCTCCGCCACCCCCCGAAGTAAGAATCCGGCCGCAGAGATTTCCCTGCGAGGACGTCCTCCACCGCCGCCTGGCAGAGGTGCCAGTTGCCGGAGGACAACAAACCCACCGCTCCGTCCACCGGATTCACCGTCCGGCCACACGCCTCGAATAATAACGACCGAAACAGAGCTGAAGAAAAAATATATATATATATATATTAAAAACAGTGCATGGCCGCATTACTCGTAATTTTATCAGTTTTTTTTTTTTCGGGAAATCAGTTCGTAAAAAGCTTACCCGGCCGTCTGGCGAGGGGCACGGCGGCGATGAAGGACATGAGATCGGAGCGTCCGAAGAATTTGGAGACGAAAAGCGTGGCGTGCGCCTGCGCGTCGCCGCTTTCTATCCACTCCAAAGAGGGCCTCAGAATACAGTCTTCGCCGCAGCCTCTTCTCAGGATTCTGCACCCATTGCAACTCATCTCTTCTTCCTTCAATTCAATAATAATAATAATAATAATAATAATAA
>KE531646.1:0-14030 GCA_000441915.1 Genlisea aurea | reverse complement strand
AAAAAAAAAAAAAAAAAAAAAAAAAAGCTCTTCTATCATGAAATTCAGAAACAGGGCCGGAAAGAAAAATCGAGTAATTTAACGAACCTGTCCACCGCGATCCAAAGTTCGCCATATTGCGTGCTTGATGAGGTGGATTCCTTTCTGATGCGTCAAACGAGTAATAATACCAACCACCGGAAGATCATTCGACCTTTTAAGACCAAGCTTCTGTTGCAAAGCTTCTTTCGCAGCTCTTTTGCCTTCAACAACATTCTCCGAAGTATACGATACCTGTCATATTTGCAATGGAAAAGGTTCAACACCCGAAAAAGAAAAAAAAAAACCAAAAGTAAAGGAATCTTACACATCACTTACGGGGATAAATTTATCGTTAAATGGATCCCATATGTCCGGATCAATCCCATTCAGGATACCGTGGAACTTATACATATGCGGAGCGATAGCAGAATGCCCGGAAACTTCACGTGAATACGTGGGCGAAACCTGCAAAAAAGGAACTCGACAGACATGAAAAATTAGATACCACTTCTTATGAAACCTACTATTCGGCACACTTTAGTTCACAGTGAGGACTAACAGTTGTAGCCTTGTCCGAGAAAGCCATGGCTTTTCCGATCATAGCTGCGCCAAATTCGAGGTTGTGGATGGTGAAAACGATACGAGCTTTACTGAGTCCGTAATGCATATACTGTTCCTTGAACAACCACGCAACCGGAGCACTGGACCAGTCGTGGCAATGAATTATGTCCTACAAGAACAAGATCCAAAAGCAATATTAACTACGCAACCGGGCGAAAGACACAATAGATCTCTCGTAAATGCTTAAGTATCTTTTATAAAAAAAAAACATTATAAGTCACAATCAATTAAAAAAATTATCATTTTTAGTCTTTAAGTACAATATTATAAAAGACATCGACTAAATATGTAAGCGCTTACAGGCTGAAACCGACTTTGTTGTAGAAACTCGAGTGCTGCATGACAAAAGAAACCGAATCTTTGTGCATCGTTGCCACGACCATAAATGCAGCCAACCCAGAAAAGTCTAGAATGGAAAAAATAGCTTTCTGGTTCAGTATAACTAACTCAAAATCATGATCTTAAAATCGAGAACTACTTATAGCAAGTAATTTAGTGAGGAATTACCCATTCTGAGGCTCCAGGAAGTAAACAGAAAGACCTTCTACTTTCCCGGACCATACTTTGATTTCGGTTCCTCCCCACGAATAGCTCTTAAAAAACTGCAAGTCCTTCACCTATTCATCCAAAAAAATTACTGGGATATATAACTGATATTCGCCTATGTCGTCAATCAGTTCTTACGGTTTTTTCAACCCACAAAAAAATAAATGCAGCGTGAAGAAACTCTGATAAGCTGAACTTACATGGGAGAAATTTAAGCAGTCATATTTTGGAAGGATAATATTCACATTATGGTTCATGTCCTGAACAGCTCGAGAAAGACTAGTGACAACATCGCCAAGGCCACCCACCTGAAAAAGCGCAATAAAACGATGATTGAATAAATATTCGATTAAAAAAAAAAAAAGTCTTGTTAGAAGCTAAACGAAAATGACCTTTGCGATAGGAGCCATCTCGACTGCTATGTGCACTATGTTCAACGGGGGTTCTTTTACGACTCCCCCAGTAACAGGTATGTGGTAGTCCATATCATTCTTATTGTCGAAAATTCCACCATCTTCTCTCTCAGAGAAGACAAAATCCATCATATATGCATCCGATGGAACCTTGACTGGCAAAAAGATGAAGAAATAGGGAACTAGTAAATAAAAGAGGATATATTAACATAAACGTATAACAACACGAAAAAGCAGAACATGTCGAAAGCACCAATATAATGACATCAAAGGAAGACTTCCACCAGAGATAAACTAGAAATTCAGATACGGAAATCATCGTCGCCAAACATTATAATTGAATGAGGCACCATAAATTTAGCATTTTTCATAAAAGCAGCCATAAGAAAGCACATCTAGAAGTAGATTTAGGCAGAGAAAATTCACACCAGTTGTTTTGATATGAGAGCCATTTTCAGCAGGAACCATTTTTTGAGGTGGCAATAAGCCCAAGCGATGCGTCCATCTATTGAACGAACACCTGAACCAGGCTTCTGACTTTCCATTCAGAACAGTATTGGCAGGATTATAAAATACTGTTACTGTGCTCCCAGCTTTGACATCGAGTGGATCAGTGTAGACTACATTCTTCTGTGACAGCAAAAATCTTCTCAATGTTGCAGCTTTCGTTTCTAATTTCAGACGTGCAGTTTTTTCAGCCTGTAATTTTATACAATACAGACAATTAATCATGAGATGAATATTTGAAGGGCAGAGTAGAGCATTTATATTACTGCTTTCCATTAATAAAGAAAATTCGAGTAAACGAACCTTTGCACGTGCTGCTTCTTCTCTCGACCGTCGCTCGGCTTGAAGTCTTTCATATATGAGCTGTTCTTCCTCAGCCCAGAATCGTTCATCAGGGATGGATTTCGGAACAATTGCATGAAAATCATTGCGATGATTATTGTCGTAAGTATTGGCCATTTGAGGTGGGCCATCAGCAAAAACCCAAGACAAAACAAGAGATTGATCTGGGACAACAACTGCATGGAGAAGATATGGAAGAGACAAATATTTCATGAAAACTTCTCAAACGTAAATCGAACTAAAATAATAGGACTCAAAATGCGTTTCAACTGCAATCAAAGCAAAGGGAAAATGATTGATTCTTTTAGTCACTCATCACACTTTCATTCCATTAGAGCTCGGTGCCTATTATATCCCAGGACCTTTTGCAAGCACTTAATATCAACTAAATCTCATCTTGCAAAGAATCTAATAGCCTGTGCTTAATAATGTGATAGAAAATAGATAAACGTGCTCACCATCAGCATACCACCAGTCTCCAGTTTTCTCCTCAGATTTCATGAGCTTCGAAACAATTGAAAGGCCTTGTACCCAACCGTTGTGCCCTCCATGTATCCATATCTCCTTGGAATGAGAAAGTGGTCCTGAACTTCTATTGTAATATAGTCTCACAGACTCATTGCCTGCAAATTCACTAGGCTCGAAATACCAAATATTATCGAGAGATCTCAGGGCCCCTTTAATTTGTTTCTCTAGAAGAACCCTTTGTTTCGCAACTTCCTCTCTGGCTGCAGCCCTGTCAGCTTCACTTGCCACTCTTTCAGCTTCCAAACGCCGTTCTTCCTCTGCGATCCTTTCGATTTCGGCCTTTTTTCTGGCGAGCTCTTCCTGTTCCCTCTGCTTTTCTTCAAGCAGAAAATTTTCAAAATCGAAAACATTCATTCCACCCTCCACAACAATGCAGAAATCTTGTCCACCATTGTTGTCATATACATCTTTCCCATTGAAAAACACGAAATCAATTTTATAAGCTTCTTTAGGAACATGAAGCTGACATGACCACCAGTCCCCACTAAGATGGCTCTTACTCAACTTTACGGTAAACGATCTCCATGCCCAGTTATTAAAGGCTCCCATCATCAATACATCTGGTTCATGTTTCAAGGGGGAGAAACTTCTGTTAAAGTATATTTCCACAACTTGATCAGGCTTAACTAGATTGGGGTAATAAAACATTTTGTTCCCTGCCTCGGAATTATCCTTCAAAAGCTTGTCAAGTGCTTCTCGACGTAAACGCTCTTCAGTTTCTAGTTTTAACCTGAGAAAAGCATCTTCCTTCTGTTTAGTCCCAACTGTTGAAGAATAACCGTCACCAACCCCATTAGCTTTCTGGTTACCTTCTGGATTCGAAATCTCTGAAAGTGTTGCAAATTTTCCTGGACCAGCTTCACCAACTGTCTTTGTTATATTACTCATAACCAAGGTCTCTCCAACAGATTGCTCGGAACTAACTTCAGAAATTATATGTTTTTCTCCAGAAATTTCTCCAGGAACTATGCCATTAATATCATTGGTTGCGTTCACGTTCTCCTGCAAAAAAATTTTCTTAACGATTTTAAAGCCTTCAGTCATTCTTTCACGAAGAGGAAATTGACAACAATATTCTACCTGCATCATTACTGACCTCACTCTGGGCGATGCGGACCACGTCTGTTAACTCAATTTGGCTGTCATCAACTTCATGTACTCTCCCATTGTCAGAAATTTGATGCAGTTTATCCTCAAACAATGATTCATTGATAACTGCTACTTCGGCGCCAAGACCATTAATATCTCCGCCTGCTTCAGATACTATCTTGGCATTGGGTGCTTCTTCTATATTGGGCTTAAATTTCATTTCTCCGTTTGGAGTGTAAGAACCTCGAAGCTTGACTGGGGCTGATCCTCGACTTCCCTTTCCATTCGATCCATGGTTCTTCGGATCAAATCCCCTAGGTTCTTTAGATTTTGGAGAGGAAATTTTTCTCTGGCGCCTTTTAGAGAAGTCTACATGACACAAAAATGATCGATTACCATAAAGAACATATTGCCTATCAATTGAAGCAACCAACCCGAACTTGCAGAAATTCTACATGACACCTTGTCCAACTGATCGACCTTCCAATTGAATGACTGCAATGAAGGTTGTACAGTATGAGCAGAATTTCACAATCTCCAGATCAAATTCAAAAGCACACAAACTGACATAGAACTCTAAATTAATTGAAAATAATACTCGGAAGCTGCCAATCAAACACACGAATTAAAATTCCAGAAAAGGCACGAATTAATTAAGCACGCATCAACGATCTCTGGAAAACTTAATGCAAAAAAAAAGTTACTTTTGGAGTTCCAGGAGAGGGCAGTCCTAAAAGGGAGCCTTGGCGCAGCACTTTTCTGCAACGCGGAGGCCTTTGCAGCGGAAAAGGTAACTCCATCTTCGCCAAAATAGCATAAAAAGAGCAGAAAACAGCAGAATTTTCAACTCTTCACCAACCGAAGAATCCCGCAAACCCCCAGTACTCTCACTACTCTCCTCCTCTGCAACAACAATAACAAAAAAATTTTCTGTTGGATGATATGATAAACTATCCACAATATCCGCCATAAATCTAAAATCACATACTATTTTTTTTCTTCGAGAATCACATCAGGATCTCGATAAGAATCACGAACGAATATCTCGGATTGAAGATTGTATTAGCTTGGGGGAAAATTGATGGTTGAGAAATTTTCTCCTCTATTTCTTTCTTCCTTTTTGGACTCTATATACAAATAAATATGAATTGCCACTTGTGACTTGAGTATATCAAAAATGATAATGTATAAAATAGATAAATAATTATTGAGGAGTTATATATATATATATATTATTTTTTCAAATACAATACATACAAATACAACATTTACAAAGCTCCAAAGACTTAACCAACAGAGCCTTCAAGCTTCAAGCTCATGAGTTGATTCACCTCGGCTCCGAACTCATTCGGCAGCTCGTTAAAGACGTCCCGACAGAACCCGGAAATCATCGCGGCCATCGCTTTCTCGTAGTCGATCCCCCTCTGCCGGAAGTAGAACAGCTGATCTTCGCCGATCTTCGAAGTCGTCGCCTCATGTTCGATCCTCGCACTCGGATTCTTCGACTGCATTCCGCAAGAAAAAAAGTCGACGGCAGATAGATAGTACGTACATACACATAAATTCATTCATTCCATCAGTTACCTACCTGGATGTACGGATAAGTGTTGGCCTCGGCATGATCCCCGATGAGCATCGAATCGCACTGCGAAGAATTCCGCGCGTTGTCCGCACCGGACATCATCCTCACGAGGCCCCTGTAACAGTTCCTCGAATTGCCGGCCGATATTCCCTTCGATATGATCCGACTCCTCGTATTCTTGCCCCGGTGTATCATCTTCGTCCCCGTATCCGCCTGCTGGTAGTCCTTCGTCAACGCCACAGAGTAAAATTCCCCGACGGAACCGTCCCCCTCGAGGATCACGCTCGGGTACTTCCACGTGATCGCCGAGCCGGTCTCGACTTGAGTCCACGATATTTTGGATCGCGGGCCCGCGCACATTCCCCGCTTCGTGACGAAATTGTAGATCCCGCCCCGGCCTTTCTCGTCGCCGGAATACCAATTCTGAACGGTCGAGTATTTGATCTCGGAATCAGAATGGCCGTACAGCTCCACGACCGCAGCATGCAACTGATTCTTGTCGTAGGAAGGTGCGGTGCAGCCTTCCAAGTACTCGACGAAGCTGCCTTCATCGGCAACGATCAGCGTCCTCTCGAACTGCCCGGTTTCCATGGCATTTATCCTGAAATACGTCGATATGGGCATCGGACACTTGGTGTTCTTCGGGATGTAGACAAAGGAACCGTCGCTAAACACTGCTGAATTTAGGGCCGCATAGAAGTTGTCATCGGCCGGAACAACTCTGCCCAAGTATTTCCTGATCAAATCCGGATGCTCCCTTATAGCCTCCGAAATCGAGCAAAATATAACGCCGGACTTCTGCAGAGTGTCTCTATGAGTCGTAGCGATAGAGACGCTATCTAAAACGGCATCCACAGCGACGTTAGCCAATCTGTTCCGTTCGTTCAGAGGGACTCCGAGCTTATCGAAGTATCGAACGAGCTCGGGATCAGCCTCATCAAGACTGTTCAGAGTCGGCTTCTTCTTGGGCTCTGAGTAATAACAGATATCCTGAAAATCGATTTCTGGATAGCGATTGTCGGACCATTTAGGTTCTTTCATACCGACGAATTTCTCAAAAGACTTCAACCTGAACTGCAGCATCCAATCGGGCTCATTCTTCATCGAAGAGATCAACCTGACGGTTTCCTCCGACAAACCTTTGGGAATTGAAAGCGAGTCGATGTCTTCGGAAAAGCCCCATTTGTAATCCCTTTTCAGGAATTTTTGGAGTGGATCATCTCCATCACCTGACGAGAAATTCTTAACTGGGGAATCCTCCAAAGGTGGTGTTTTGGAATCATACCGAACTTCAGCCCGAATCCTGAACAAAGATCTTGAATTCGGGTACCTTGAAACACAGGGAGAATTGACAGTCCGCCGAAAGAAACCCCGCTTCGAAATTCCAGGAGATGGTTTTTGTGTAAAGGGCAAAATTTGTAGAGATGCCATAGATTCAGCCACTGCGTTGGAACTGATTTCCACCAATTTTCTGCGAAGACAACCAGAGAAGTTCAACAAACAGTAATAATAATTACAAAAGGAAACTAATTGAGCTTCCCGGAATAAAATTTCACTACCAACATGGGGGGTTTAAAATCAGTGATTGGGAATAGAACAGCAGATAACTAATTCATCCAATAAAGCAGGATACAAAATTAGTAATACTCAAACCACCAATTGCCAATAGAAAAACGGCGAACTTCAAAAAGCAAAGAAATTGAACCCTAAAATCATGCAACTATACAATAACCATCATCAAAGCTTTCAAAAAATTCCAAAATCACGCCACGGTTCACCTTCATCACTGCCATCTGAATTAAATTCGCCAATCATCGAAAAACAACCTAATTCTGAAATTTTGCCTCCTCAAGTAGAATCGAGAAGAAAAAAAAATAAAAATTGATACACGTGCAGCAGAAAGATTGAAAGTCTTACCTTTTGTATGTGGTGGCGACGATTCGGGAAGATGGAAATCGCAGCGATCGACGACGAGCAGCGTGTGCTATACGCAAGTTCACTGAAATTCCAAATATTAATTTAGATCGAAATAAATAATATGTATTAATTTAATTCAAAATATTATTTTATTAAAAAAAAAAAAACTTTAAAAACTAGTTCTTAAATTTTAATCAATTAAATATAATCAATCTTTTTTTTTTAAATATGTTGAATAGTTCAAAATTGTGTAAACGGTTTAGAGAAAATCACTCTAAGCTCTAACTAATTGCCACAAAATAACTGTTAATTTTTATTTTAGAAGATTAAAAATAAAAAATAAAGAAAAAACATTACCCCAAACTCCCAAAAGCGTTGTTGTAGGTGTGTAGTGTGTACCTGAAAGAAGATGACTGATCCTCCTCCGGCGCCGGCGGCGCCGCCGCCGCCGCTTCCGGCGAAACGCCGACGAGGCCGGCCACGTAAAGACGGTAAGAATCTGTCGAGAGAAGGCAGTTTACAGTCAATGGAAACGTCATCATCATCTCTTCCGAAGAAAACTCACATGAGAGAAGAAGAACCCATGATCGGCAACGCCGTTCACGGGGTGATCGAGGGCTGTTTCGATGCGGGGTACTTGATATCGGTCACCATCGACACCGATTCATCGGCAACGCCTTACCGTGGAGTCGTTTTTCACCCGACAAAAACAGTTCCCGTTACGCCAAGTAATGATCCGGCTCCTCCAGCCGCAATGCCCGAGCCACAAGAAGAACGAGAACGAGAACCTGATACGACGCAGTTTCATCCATCTAACTTGATGATCTTGGGGAGTAACTCCGGCTGCTATGTTGGGGTTGATAAACAATCCCTGAGAATGGTAGAAGAGGATGAAGTGATGCAAGTGTTTGAAGTTTCATCCTGTAGAAAAATTGATATGAACACGAGCACCGACGCTGATATTAACAATTCAGAGATTTGTGAAGAACATACCGAAAGTTTGTCCGGCAAGCAGGACACAAAATTCCAAGGCGATTTGCAGGAGATAATGGCTCGATCAATATTCGAAACGAAACAGCAACGAGTTCCGGTAATCGACCTTCATCAGAATCATCCATTCGTTTCTCACGGAAATGACGCAAGCGATCATTTCCAGAATGGCTGTGATCTGAATATAGGTCACGATTACAGTATTAAGAGAGGAATTCAGCAGTCAGAGAATCCGCTGTTCCTGACTACTTTTATGGAGGAGGATCACATCGATTTCCGCGAAAAACCTAGATCATCACCTCCGAACAACATCATCATGGATACAGATGAAATCAGACTGGAGCTGCAGTGTGGAATCGATAGAAATATTGGTTCAGAAGCTACAAACTCACAGGCGACGGCGCATCACGACGGCGCAGCCATGAACATCGACCTCGATGGTTCTTCTTGACCATTTTATTATGTTATCAAACGTCGTCACTCTTCTCTCCTTCCATTTCATTGCAAATGGCATTTATGAAGAAAGCCACACCAATTAAAAAAAACTCGATTGTTACCAATTCTCCCAACACATCGACTAAACACCACACGCACCACACACACACACGAGAACATAGCTCCACAAACGGCCCGCCGTCGATTACTGCTGCGGCGGCTGCTGCTGCATCGCCATCTGCTGCATGGGCGGCGGAGGGTAGTTGGCGTACCCGCCGCCGTAGTACATGTTGGGATCCTGAACCTGACTAGCCCCACCGTAGCTGTAAGAGCCGTCGTATCCGCCTCCACCTCCGTAGCCGTAGTAGCCGCCGCCACCGCCGCCGGCTCCACCTCCGCTGCCCCACTGGCTTGGATCGGCCTGCTGCTGCTGAGCCTTGTTCGATGGGCTGCGGCCCCACGAGAGGCGAATGCTTTGGCCGCCTAGCTGGCTCCCATTCAGTATTCGTATCGCTTCCTCCGCGCTCCTCCTGTAAGTAACACAGACAGTGGAGTGGATCGAAAAAAAAAATGACAATTTAGACTCTCTTTGTTTATAAAATGTCGAACAATTCATACCTGCTCCATTTCAATTAGGTTATATTTTGTCAAAACACGTGTTTTGTCAACGTTAAATAGTAACGTTGCGGAGCAGGATACGAATTTTTCAATAATTTAAACAAAGAGCGCATATTTCGTAAGTTGAGGATCCATACCTCTCGCCGAATTGGACGAAACCGCAACGTTTCCCGACAGGTATCTTTACATGTAATAGCTCGCCATATTGCCCAAATACCTGTCTGAGGTGTTCCTCGATTACATTTGCATCCAGATTTCCGACGAAGATGGTCGTGTTGGTCGGATCATCCTCCCCGGCATTGCTTCCTTGAGAAGTCTGGTACGAAACTGCACCACCTAGAGAAACACAAGGGATAAAAACTAAGACGATAATATCGAATTTATTCGGATAAAAATGCAGCACAAAATGACATCGAATATATATGCAAATCCATACACCCCCAAGCAAACATATGCCAAAGCTGCCAAAGCGTGATCACTTACAAACAAAAACCCTACCACGATAAAGTTCTGAAAAGAAACAATCGTCAAAATACAAACTTTACCTGTAGGCTGTAAGAAGGCAACTTAAAGAGAAGCAATAATGCATAGAAATAGTAATTATCGAGTCAAAACTCTTCGAATACCACGTGAAGTGTACTGCTATAATGCATCCGAATAGGGCCCGGACCGGAGGAAGGAAAGGAAAATAAAAAAAAAAAATACCGCACAATACAGGTCAGCATTCAGGAAGTATATAAATCTATAGAATGGGAAAGAGCACATTACGTCGCACCCTGTGTCAAGCAGTCAGTAGATTAACTATTTTTAAATCTTATATGAAGTTCTCTAACAGAAATAGATTCAATGATAAGTGCTAGGAATTTTAGAGGCTGGAACAAAAAAAAAAACTTACGTAAATAAATACGTAATGAAAAGAAAAGCTGAAAAAAGGAGGTAAAAGCACGCAAGTATTTAAGCCGAAACGTAAAGAATGGAGATAAGTACTTAAATTTGTTTGGGATAGTAGGAAAAAAAAACTGAAATTGGTAGAGAAAATAATGGATGAACCAAAACATTAACATTAAGATAAAACTGACCTACACAAAATCAGGCTCTAAAAGGGTTATCATTTCAGCTGTGGCCTCCCAGGCCCCTATATGAACAGAGGAGCCTCCAGATGCCCTGCTTTGAACAATTGGATTTTTTATAAGTTTATGCAACTTCTTGATATTTCAGAACCTAACTTTAAACTGCTGAAGGAAACGAT
Organism: Genlisea aurea; assembly: GCA_000441915.1. Taxonomy (NCBI): domain Eukaryota; kingdom Viridiplantae; phylum Streptophyta; class Magnoliopsida; order Lamiales; family Lentibulariaceae; genus Genlisea; species Genlisea aurea. The sequence continues at coordinate 3,172 of KE531646.1, read as the reverse complement.
GCTACCAGTTTCGCGTATCGACAAAAGGAAACTCAATAGCAGTACTCAAGAAAGAAAGATGTTAATACTCCGAAAATTATTAAGAAATCCAACTTAAAACCGGTGGCCTGAAAATACCAACTAAGGAGAATATCACATTGCATCAATGCAAAAGTAAATGCAAATCGAAAAAACTCAAAAGCTTAATCGAATCATACCTTGGGACTGACCACCGATTTTTTGTTTGTTAGCAGCTGGTCCGATTCTCATGGGCCGTGTAGAGCAAAACCTACCATTCATTTCAGCCATGGCTCGAATTTGTTCGCTTTCATCGCCGAATTTGACAAAACCATATCCCTTTGTTCTTCCTGTAACCCTATCAGTGACAACCTTGGCACCCCTGACTGAGGTATAATTTGCCCGGAAAGTTTCTTGAAGCATATAATCTGTAACATCAGCAGCTAAATCCCCTACAAATATCGTGTATTCAGTAGCATCATCACGTTTTTCACCGGCACCCATGGATGCCCAGTTCAACCGGAAGGTTTGCTCCACGTTAGGCATTAAAGCACCATTATATGTTTGCAGATTCCTCTCAGCTGCTGCATGACTGACAAACTCAATGAATCCGTAACCTTCCGACTGGCCAGTGTGCCTGTTACGGATAACCTTAGCTGAAGCAACCTAAACACAGGAATACCGGAAGCATTTAGAAAAAAAGCAGCTCAACGAAATCAAAAGTTTCAGCACCAAAATCAGCTACAAAACAAACAGAAAATTGCATTTCGAACAACAAAAAAGGTAAAAATACCGGTTACCACCAACATGTGAGTTATACCTCCCCGGTGTGAGCGAAACAGCTGTACAAATATTGCTCATCCATCCAGTACTGCAGATCTCCGATCCACAGGCTCCGGATCCCTTCATCTCCCATCTGCTGCGAGAAAGAACCGGGCGCGGCCGGGTACTGATGCGGCTGCTGAGTCGGAATCATGGCCTGGGGATTCTGCGGTTGCTGATAGTAATACGCGGCGGCGGGAGGCTGTTGCGGCTGCGGGATCTGGTAAGGCGGTTGCTGCGGCGGCGGGGTCATCCACTGTTGCGGCGGCTGATGCGGAAGCTGCTGCGGATACTGCTGCGGCGGAGCCATCGGAGGAGGAACCATGGCATTCGACGGCTGCATCATTCTCTGAACCCTAGATGGATGGGAACCCGATGTTCTCGATAACCCTAGAATATTTTATCAATGAAATAAATACATTATTTTATATAAAAGGAAAACTAAAATAAATAAATAATATCCACGAAAAGAAAATTAGGCCATATGGACCATGGGCCTGAAAAACCACAGGCCCACGGTCCTGATCATTAATTTAATAAATTTAAATAAAAAAGTAAAATGAGTTTCCAAAACGACGTCGTATTACAGGTCAGCCTGCGGAACGACCGGGATTCTGTTTCTATTTTTCTAACCAATTCCGCCATAGCCAGCCCATAAGAAGCAAGCTCACGCCTCACAGTAGCTGTGGCTGTAAATTGTGATCACGAAGAAGTAAATGTTGATTTGCAGGAGAAAAAAGAGGCCTCCAATCGAAACGGAATTATCGGGATGATGACGAAGACCGGGTCCAAACCCAAGCGCCACTTGGTGTCTTCTCCTGGTTGGCGGCTTCTGCTTCTGCTCTCGATTTTTCTCTCCGTCGTCGGTTTTCTCAGAACGCAGTTCTATCTAGACTACGTCGGCTCAGCTGCGGCGGAAATGGAATACCGCGTTCCGTCATTCGTGGGTGATCCCAAGATCGCCTTCTTGTTCCTCACTCGAAGAGACTTGCCCCTCGACTTTCTCTGGGATAGCTTTTTCGAGGTATTTTACTAATAAGAGATTATATTTATTATACACAGTTGTGTGATTCTCTCCGAGAATGTGGAGACCACTCACTTCTCAGTCTACATACACTCCGAACCTGGTTTTTCGTTCAATGAAACCACGACCAGGACCAAACTGTTTCATGATCGGCAGTTAAGTGACAGCATCAAGGTAAAACTCAACTGGGATTTTCATTGAGATGGCTCTAGAAGAATATCTCTGTTGTTTATTATAAGTCCTACAATTGATTGTCGAGTTGTATGATGAGGAGAGGATGATGTTGTTGTTTTTAGGTATCATGGGGCGAGGCGAGCATGATCGAAGCTGAGAGGTTACTATTCCGAGAAGCCCTTCGGGATCCTGCTAATCAGAGATTCATTCTTTTATCCGACAGGTCCCGGTTATCTCTAAAACGATCTGAAGAAATGATCGATATCGTTTCGTTCTTGGCATGTGCTGTTTGTTTTCTTCATGGCAGAATCTCTCATTTCGATTTTTTGCTGATTTTTTTTGTTTTGTTTTGTTTTTTGGTTGCGACTAAAACAGTTGTATTCCTCTGTACAACTTCAGCTACATTTATAGCTACCTTATTATGAGGTCTCCCAAAAGCTTTGTAGACAGGTAAACATCGTCGTTCTTCGCCAATGTGTGTCCTGGAATCGATGATTCGGATTCTTTTTATCTTTTTTAAATTGTAGCTTTACTGTGAAAAAAGATTCTGAATACAATCCATTGATGTCACCAGTTATTTCTAAGAAGAACTGGATGAAAGGATCACAGGTTTAATTTATATTCGAAAAGTGATTATATTCTCGTTGTTTCGCCCTTTTTTCCGTTGCTTAGTATAATATGCTGTTCCTCCCCACAGTGGGTTGCATTGGTTCGCAAACATGCGGAAGTTGTTGTGGACGATGAAATCGTCTTCCCACTCTTTCAGAAGTTCTGTAAGGTGAAAGTTTAAACAGACTTTTTTTTCTAATCAAACAAATCTTTTGTAAGTCGATTTTTTTTCGGACATTGTTTCTCCAGAGGCGTCCTGCGGTCGTTGCAAGTCTCGGAAGGAAGAACGATGTATGTGTTGGTACAGATTTTCCAACCAAATCATCGATATTTTGTCATTACGAAAATTGAAACTGCAGATTCGATTTTTCGGTCATCCCCTTTGAATAATGCCATTTTGCAGATATTGCAGAAGCAGCACAACTGCATACCTGATGAACACTACGTTCAAACTTTGCTTGCAGTAAGCACCACTAAGCAAGCCACATTCTTCTTTTCTCTTTTTTGAAAATCGATTATAGTTTTTTTTTTTTTTTTTTTTTTTTT
>KE531599.1:0-10708 GCA_000441915.1 Genlisea aurea | reverse complement strand
TTTGCTCTCAGATCTGTTTTTTTTTTTTTTTCTCGAGGTCGGAATGTGTATCGATTAGGAATTAGGTGTTCAATTACCGTCGTTGTGTGATTGATTGATTGATTCAAGATTGTCCAAAATTGAGATCCTGGAGTGTGGCTTTCTGTCTGTCCCCACAGGCTGCATCACGACGAAGGAACTGGGAACGGTGATGAGATCGCTGGGACAGAACCCCACGGAAGCTGAGCTCCAAGACATGATAAACGAAGTCGACGCCGACGGCAACGGAACCATCGACTTCCCGGAATTCCTAAACCTCATGGCTCGAAAAATGAAGGACACCGACTCGGAGGAGGAGCTGAAGGAAGCGTTCCGTGTTTTCGACAAGGATCAGAACGGCTTCATCTCTGCTGCCGAACTCCGCCATGTGATGACAAACCTCGGTGAGAAGCTGACCGATGAAGAGGTGGACGAAATGATCAGGGAAGCAGATGTCGACGGCGATGGGCAGATCAACTACGAAGAGTTCGTTAAGGTCATGATGGCCAAGTGATGAAGAAAGAAAGAAAGAAAGAAAGATCAAGTTTTGCTGCTTTCTCTTATCTTAACTGGTTTCCTTCCTGTCTGTAGTAACTATAGATTGAATCAGCTATTTTCAAAACCAGAAGGTCAACGGGGCACTGTAATAAAAAAGTGGTAATGATGATGTTGAAATTTTTAGGGTTTATATATGTATATATATATATATAAACCTCATTTCCTTCTACAGTGGTGTGTATAAATTTGGGAAAAAAAGTAACCTCATTTCCTTCTTACATATCCTTTTTATATTATTTCGAGGTGCGCTGTACGCCATATGCAAAAATAATACAGTGACAGACATTCGCGCAACAGCAGCCTCTGGGTTCTTACTGTAGCCAGGGATCTGTCTGGGGAACCTGAATTCCCTTGGTTGCTCGCCGGAATTGATCTCCTGAAGCCTGGTGATGGAAGGTTAGTTAAGTTCTTGCCTGGAGCCCTAATTTTGTTTTCTGATTTTTCAGCTCAATTTGAATTCTGTCTTGTCTTTCGTGTATTGGACTTGTGCCTTGCATTTTTGTTTGCAGATAAAGAAGATTCAGGGGAATCTACCACAAAAAGATCGAATTTCTCGTCCAGCGATGTATTGCAGGATCGAAAGGAATTCCTGCATCGATTCGTGGATAGGGAAATCCTGAGTGAACATCTGGCAAGTTGGTTCGATGAGATAGCTAATAATGCGGAGAGTTTCTCAGCGTTTAGCGCCCCATTCGAGCTGATAGATCTTCAGAAGTTCGAGTACGCTCTCGAAGGGACTCGATTCCTTCAGCTTGTCCGCATGCCCAATACCATTTATGCTTCGACATCGAGCAGTGTGGAATCCACTGCTTATCTTGCTCTGGAGGATTTCTTACAGGCCAGTGCAACTAGTCTGTGGGAAGCTTTTTGGGGCCATGAATGCGATCCAACGCCCTTCTTCGTCTCTTCGCTGTACGACGGAAACTGGCATTTTTACCGAGCTGAGAAAGCTATCTCGAAAGGTAAACTCGAAGGCCTCTGTGGTTCGGCTCTGCTGCTGAAAAATCCGAGGCATCCGCAAGCCAAGTGGGACGACGTTATTCAACTCGCATTGCTGAAACCTGATGTCGGCAGTCTCATCTCGGTTGAGGACGACTCGAAACCCCCGTTTCGTGTCATAGGCGAAGCGTTGTTCTTTGCGTTCCGGGTGTTGCTGGCTCGAAGCATCAGCAAATCTGATATTCCCATGAGCCTGCATTCCGTGTTTTTGATTTTAGTCGATTCTCAGAACGGCTGCGTCGTTAAAGTCGAAGGCGATGTAAATAAGTTGGAGCTTCATCTGAACAATGTCTACAAATCTGCTGCTGCATGGTACAAGAGCCATTCGAAAGTCGCGATTTCTCCGGTCGATCGGATATGGAACAGGCTCGGAAACGCTAACTGGAACGACGTCGGTGCTCTGCAACTACTTTACGCCACATTTCATTCTCTGGTGCAGTATGCCGGTTTCCCTAAGAACAGTATCGAAGATCTGGCCGCGGAACACAGTTCTCGCCTTCAAATGAGGCAATACGAACGAAAACTCGGTGACAAAGCTTCGAACAGCAACGGTATGTTACATTTTCAACATCGTTCCGTTCAGTCCGAAATCGTAGAAGTGCAGGAAGACTATCCGAATTCCGAAAAGAAAGTGACACTAGAAATGGGAAATGTTGTATTAATACAGGATTCGAGCTGGCAACAGGAGTATCAGATAGGCGATGTTCTGACCGATGGAGATATTACATTTTACGTCGCGTTGCCCGTCGAAGATCCGGGAAAGCCGGTTTACCTTCACGTCGGTTCACTCACTTCGCAACTGGAGCCGCCATGGGAAGACATGGATTCATGGTATGAAGTTCAGAGGCAAACTAAAGTATTAACAGCCATGAAACAGAAAGGTGTTTCGAGTAAGCACCTTCCGCAGCTGATTGCCTCCGGTCGAGTGGTTCATCCGGGGAAATGTTCCAAATCGAGCTCGAGTCACAACTGCGACCATCCGTGGTGTGGTGCTCCCGTACTTCTGACTGGCCCGGTGGGAAGGACGGTCGCCGACATGGTGAAACTCCGGGAATTCGGCGCAGATGAGGCCATAAGATGCTGCCATGACTGCTTATCAGCTCTATCCAGCAGTTCTTCAGCCGGAATCCGACACGGAAACATCAGGCCCGAAGACGTCGTGTGTCTGAAATCCGATTCGAGACAGCAGCAACACCCTTATTACGTCCTCACCGGATGGGGCCGTGCGATCCTCGAGGAACCGAGAGACCGTCCCACACTGAATCTCCACTATTCTTCGACTTCAGCTCTTCAGGAGGGGAGGCTGTGCTCGGCTTCCGACGTGGAGAGTCTGGTTTACATGCTTTATTTCTCGATCGGTGGCGATTTTCCCCTCTTGGATTCGGTGGAAGGAGCTTTGCAGTGGAGAGAAATATCATGGTCCAGGAGATTGATTCAGCAGAAACTCGGTGACATATCTGCTGTTCTTAAAGCATTCGCAGATTACGTCGACAGCCTCTGCGGTACACCATATCCTGTCGACTACGAAATCTGGATAAGAAGATTGAAAAGGCATATTCATGATGAAGACAATGGCAAAAAAGTCAACGCATCATCCGGTTAATCCATCTGCATCATCGTTATACACAGCCCACATAAAAGGGAGGGAAGAAGAAAGTATACACCTTTTAATGTCCCCATACACACACATCCACTTGGCCAATGACCCTCGAAAATTGGTTGCTGTATTGTACTGTATGTATGTAAAGTTGGGATAAAGAAATAGTTTTGAATCATGTCAATATATATATGTGTATCCACATGAGAAACGGGAAATCGATAATCAAGAATCCTTATTACATTCATTCGTTCAACAAAAATAATTGACAAAAAGAAAGCAATCTAAGATGAGCAGTGTGCACCTTGTTGTTGTATTCCTCATTCTTCAACGACAACACTGACTTCGCCCTTGTTATATAAATCATAGAACTCCCTTGTTTTCCTCTGCTGATTCCAGTGGAACATCTTCCACACACTTCCTGCGGCAAGGCCAAGTGATGCTCCAATGAGTATCTCCTTAACCACACTTGGTCCTTTCAATGTGGCATGAACAACTCTTGAACCAGACATTTTTGTTTTACTCCTAACAAAGGGGGGCCTGCAGTTGACAGAAAAAATCCAACAAGATTTGAAATTTTTTTGAAGCAAATTACAATCTGCAAGTAAGAACACATTGAATACGAGACTGCTCGTGCACTTTTGAAAATAGACTTTTTTTTTGGGAACAAACAACATCCAAGGAGAAGTGGAAAGATCAAGCACACGGAGATTTCACATGTATTTAGGTAGAAAGGATTAAGCTTTATATGACAAAGGATTAGGCCATCGATACAAGGCAGGAAAGGAATTCACATCCACTTTTGCAGAAAAGCAAACCAGAATTACTTTGCACCCAGTGATTTGATTAACCATCACCGATTAGATTAAAACACAAATAACAGCAACAAAAACAATTGCGAACAGGCTTGCAAAATTTGGAATATGAGAAATCAGAAAGCAGTAACATAACAAAATCTTCAACTGAAACAATTGGTTTTCTAATACAAAATCAAAAAGCCGCGATAGGAACAAATCTAAAACGAGCCCTAACCAACCTGTTATCCAAAAAAAAAAAAAACACGACAAAAATCTGGAGAATTCCGATCCAGAAATCCTGAAACAAAACGAAAGAATCCTGAGGAGCTCGACGAGATCGAGATTCAAATCAGAGGAAAAATATTACCAATTGAACAGAAAACCGTACCCTAGATAGAGAGAGAGAGAGAGAGAAAGGTATTTTTTTCAAAATTTGTACCAATTTAATGTTTAATAAATATAAAAAAAGAAAAGGGCATTACAATTTACAACCTCCACCACAGGCTAAAAATGGCGACTATCGTTTTTCTTCTTCGCGGCAGAAAGCTCGGATTCTTTGCAGATTATTAGAAATGGCGGGCGGAGGGCGGGAACGGCGATTATTGGCAGCGGATTTCGTGATCTCGTTCATGTGGGTTTGGTCCAGCGTTCTTATCAAGATCTTTGTGCACAGAATCTTGGGATATGGCGCTCATTCGGTGGAGGGAGAGGTGGTGAGATATGCAGCTTCGATCCTCAATATGTTCTTCTTTGCGTTTCTGGGTAAGGTTACGCGAGGGGGATCCTACAACCCGATTACCATTTTGGCCGACGCCGTTTCAGGGGACTACTCCAATTTCCTCTTTTCTGTTGGAGCCAGAATCCCTGCTCAGGTACCAACATTTTCTGATTTTCTGGTTATTGAAATCTCTATTGATTAGTTAGTTTATTATTGAGTCCTTAATTGGTAGCATTGGTTGCGATATATCATTTTGATGAGAGCATCTTTAACAAAGATGGTTAGATTTTCGTTTGTTCATCAATGAATAGTACTGCTTCTTATTGGAAATCCCACGATTCGAATAAGATGTCATCTACAGGTTGTGGGATCAGTATATGGAGTAAAGCTCCTGCTGGATACATTCACAGGAATCGGGCGTGGACCTCGCCTGAATGTCGACATTGTAAAAGGCGCACTAACGGAAGGTTTCCTAACGTTTTCAATCGTCACCATCTCCCTCGGGCTTTCAGCAAAGATCAGTGATAGCTTCCTCATGAAAACATGGATTTCCAGTGTCTCCAAGCTCGCCCTTCATCTCCTTGGCTCTGATCTTACTGGAGGATGCATGAATCCAGCTTCTGTAAGTAAAATCTCTTTCCTTCAAACCCCCTACTGATTCGCAAATGACACTTTGTTTTTGTAATCTCAGGTCATGGGATGGGCTTTTGCAAATGGGGAGCACATCACAAAGGAGCATTTAATCGTTTATTGGCTCACACCGGTCGTGGCCACGATGGCCGCAGTTCGATTGTTCGGAGTATTATTAGTGAAGAAACCTAAGAAAGAAGAACCCTCGACCACCATTAATAACAACCCCCGAACGTTGAAGTCAGATTGAAGAGGTCAGTCTTCTGTGGTTAGTGATTTATGTCTGATGTAGGTAGTGCAATCCATAAAACCATGTACAGTTGAAGAGTTACTTTTGAAAAGCAAAAGAGTTGAGTTAGGATGTTTAAAAGATGTGCAAATAACTGAGTGATGGTGGGGTTACAACACACAAGTAATGGTATGGTGTCCCTGTGTACGAGAATGAGTTTAGTAAACCACTTGAGGCTCAAACTCGGCAAGTTCGAGGGAACCGGATTCGACGGGTTTCATGAGATAAGCAGCCAGTAGTTCAGAAACCAGAGCAGCAACGAGGGGAAGCCTCTTCAGGTTCTTGACAAAAGGAATGTCCTCAGATTCTCCCAATGCAAGAATTTGCTGATTGATATCCGCCATTCTATCGAGCTTCCTCTTGAATTCTGGGTTTTCGACATCCAGCACGGCTGGGAAAATCCTCGCGGTCGTGCGGTTGGTCTACGAAACGATCACAATCCCATGAGAGTTTTGTTTTGTTTTTGCAGGATAGGATAATAGTGTACCTCGATGATGACATGCATGTCGAATTCCTTGGTGTCGAGGCCGATCCCCTCGTAGAAAGCACTTCTTTGGCAATCGTTCAGGTACATGGTCACGTAAACCGAAAGGCAGAAGAAGCGAGCCCAGAGTTTCGCCTTCCAGTCATTCAGAAACTGGGGCTGTGCCTTCATCAATGCAGAGAAGAAATCGCCGTGACGATTCTCATCTTGGCACCAGTTCTCGAAGTACTTGAAGATGGGATAACACTGGAACTCAGGGTTCTGCTTGAGATGCCTGTATATGGTGATGTACCTCCAGTACCCAATCTTTTCAGACAGGTACGTCGCGTAGAAGATGAACTTCGGCTTGAAGAATGTGTACTTTCTTGCCTTTGTAAGGAATCCCAGATCCAGAGCCAGGTTGAAGTCAGTAAGTCCTTTGTTCAAGAACCTGATCATCATCAACAATCACTCATTCACATACTGTTTCTGTTGTTCTTTTCCCAGAAAAAAAATATGAAAGCGCTTACCCAGCATGGCGAGCTTCATCCCTCGACATGAGTGAGAAAATCTCGGCCACCACGGGATTGGTTTTCTGCAACAACATCATCGTCATTCAACTGTTGGCTGAGAAATGAATGCATAGCCATTAGCAATTAGCAATTAGCGGTACCTTGAGTCTCCTTCCGAGCTCCTTGTAGAGAAGAAAACCAGAGAATTCAGCAGTGCAAGACCTCTCCAGGAACTCAACAAAGATCTGCCTCAGAGGCCCCTGCAACTTGTCGGCAGCTTCTTTGAACTCCTTGTCCCTGACGAAGTGGGTCTGATTGAAATCCGTCTTGAATTCCTGCAGCAGCGCCTCGAATTCGGCCATGTTGAGGTTCCTGTTGATCTCCGTGTTGAACAGCTGCTCCATCTCGTCGAAATCCGTGGTGTAGAACCGCGGGGTCAGCAGCGTTTCCTTTATTTCCTGCTTCTGATACTTCTTCTTCTTCCCGGTCGGCGCCGCCGCCGCCGCCGTGGCAGACACTCTGACGAATCTCGAGATTTGAGGTTTTGGGGTTTGGACGGTGTAGCCGAATTTGGCTATCGGTTTCAGCAGTGCCGCCATTTTCGATCCCCCCCGAGCTGAAGAAAACTACTCATCGGAGGTGTTATTGTAGTATAAATTGGCTAACCACATGATCCAATAAAATCTCCACGTGTAGTGCGTATCCGACGCGTGGCAGGCTTCTATAGGTCAGCTAGATTCCGTTTGTTCTGTTATCGCTTCCCCGATTTTTTACATTTTATCCATTTCACACAATCATGTGAGATGTAATAATTCCAATTTCCATCATCACCCTACGATACAAACGAACCCACCAACAACACAAGCGCAGTTTTTTTTTCCTAAACAAAAGGCAATCATTCATTCAAAACACAAATCAGCGGGATCCCATCAGAAGTGGCCTCTGCACTTGTCCGATCCACAGAGGCATCTCCTCCTCCCCTTCTGCCCCCCTTCTTCAACCACCCCGTAGTCGTACGTGAGCTCCTGCATCGGGGGGATATGTCGAGCCGCGAAGAAAGCGACGTGGAGATACGCGCTGTGGTTGCTCTCCCGCACGACCGGCTTCCACACCACGTTCGGACTGCAGCTGTGGTTCATGAACCGACCCACATTCCCCGCATTCTTCGAACTTATCACCAGCGGGAAAGGAGCTGCCGCTTTCACGGGGTCCGACCCATCGTAGAACCGAGTCGAATCGAAGACGTAGTCGTCGTTCTCGGCCCTGATGCTCCCCCCATTCACGATGTCCCCAGCGTACTCGCAGATGAAACCCCCGGCCCGGATCGGGTCCCACGATCTGAGCCCCCAGCCGCGGTTCCTCGTCTTGAAGACTTCGAGATGGACCTTGAGACCGGCCTGAGACATACGACCGCGGCAGGTCGGAGGGCAGGAGCAGGAATCTCCGCATTCGTATATCAACGACTTGTTGGTCATCAGCACTCCAATGGACGAGTAAGGGACGAGCCCGTCGTTCTTCACGTTGCAAGGGCAGTTAGCGTCTCCCGGCTGGCATCCGGCGAGGCAGCGGCAACCCAACGAGGGCTTCGGTAACGGAAAGGGACTCACGTACTTGAGACAGGGAGTGTAGTTGAAATGAGCCGGTCCCTTTTCGCCGTCCACATCATTCACGAGAGTAACGGGCTGGGATTCAGCTCCGGAAGTCAGATCGGGAAGGATGAGGCCGGGCATCGACGCTGTTCCGCTTTTCCACTGTTGTATCAATTTCCAGAGGGAGAAAGCTTCCGGCTGCCCCGGTACCCGAACCAGCTTATACTTGAACACGTTGAAACCGGCCGTGCTTTTCTCCGCCCACGACTGCTGAACTTTGTAAACTCCGTCGTAAATGTAAATTTTACCGGTCGTACCGGCCGGATCCTTCACGCCCCTTATGACTCGGACATCGTTTCCACGATGCAAACTCTTCTCGAGAGCAAGGTTACCCCTTTCGAGCTTCTGATCGAATGCCGTCGCGCCTTTCTTCTGAACACCGCCCTGACCGGAGTAAATCAGCACGTCGCTTTCTTCCCCTTCGTCGTCGTATCCCCCGGAGGAAACGATACTGACAGCGACTGGTTCTTCGTCCATCGTAATTTTGACACTCATGTAATCGATTCCGGCCATGCTCGGAGCATGTAGGCCCACAATGCAGAGCTCCATTCTGAATAAGAAGATATCACCGATTTCAATTCCGGGTACATTGCCGATCCTTTTACCGGTGTTTGTCCTTACTCCTTTCGACATCAGAATAGCACCGGCTTTCAAGTCGGGACGTTTAGAAACAGACACTTCCTTTCCTTCTTCGAGTTGAGCTAAATGCCGCCTCATCAAATCGAAAACCAAGAGCAGAGTCGAAACGGTTTCTTTATCTCCATTTACTTTTCGGAACTCATCGAAATGATGCAGCTTAAATGCAGCCAAATAGCTGTTGACAAGAGAATCAGTATCAAATTCCCCAACTTTAATATCAGCTACTGACTTCTTCGGCCTACCTCTGCGCTTTCCAGAAGTCGTAGTATTGACGGCATCTGCACTGAATCCACTACCGTACTGATCATCTTCATTCAACGATTCGTTAAAACTATCTCCCCCCACAGTAACAGCAGCTCTTGATTTTTTAACTTTCGGGGCCCTCTTATGACTACCGACGCTACCATTTTCTTCGTTGGTCGGGGTCCTAAATGAGTTCAGCGGCACCGGGGCAGGTATATTTCCATGAACACCAAAATCATGTACCGTTTGATGGGCCCCACTATTTGCACCGAGAAAAGGGTAAAACGGCTGCACACCTGATGGAAAAGGGCCGCTGGGGGAGACACAAACAAAAGGTGTGGGTTGAGGGGTTGAAGCTGAAGACAAGCCAGGGAGGCTGGGGAAAACAGGGACGAGACATCTGACTGGCTTCACATCTAAAACCCTCGATTTATCGATCGATCCATTGGAGTTCAGATAATGTTCCATTTAAATAACGACGATAACAAACTGGATAACCTTAAACGAAACGAGATTCTTCACCTTTCAAAGAGATCACGGGCTGCTTCAATGGCTACATACTAAACTGCTAACCAAGAAGAGCACGTTCCCTGAAATAAGAACAACATCAGGAAAGATCAGATAGTCGCCATAAACTGTTGAAAAATCTCAAGGCTCGGTTAGTTGTTGAGGATTATCAATCTATTATGAGGTATGAGGTTATGCATTTGAGAGTTCGATATTTTTCTCGACATTTGAAAAAGAATTCAACACTACTATCAATATGAAATTCAAGATCTGGGATTTAGAGGATGGATGCTCAATGAATTAACACTATCTAGTCATATTAATAGAGTTGCCGGCATAAAAAAAAATTACTTCACCTAGGACCCATTTGGTAGTGGATAACTAAATCCACGTTTAATTTGAAATTGGATTTAGAGAAAGACAAATATTGAGAAAGTAGTTTCTGCTTCTGTTGATCTTGAGAAACAGATTAGGGAAATTTTCCTCATGTTAAATAGATTCTAAGTGGAAAAAACGAAACCCCATATAAAATTTGGGAAAGACGAAGCAAAACCTAGAACACAGTCATAAATTGAAACACAAGACGGCACGAGAATCAACGTATGAAATCGACAAGCAGATTTGAGCACTGGCTAGGGCAGCAGATACATGATTTACCAGAAATTACACTCGTAAAACCCAAAAAATTGAACTAAAAGCAGCGATTGCTTAATTCGGCCAGACCTAAAAATTGAAATGAAACAAGAACTGCGAGCAAGCGAGAGAGAAATAGACAGTACCGTTCTCAAGGAGTTTCGGGGGCGCATCGACGACTCCCTTCCTCCCGCTAAACACAAACGCCTACTTGCTGCTGATACATTTCTGTCTTCGGGAAAAAAAGAAAAAAGAAAATGAAAAGAAAAGGAAATATTTGTCGCCGCCCCCGATTGCGTCGTTTGGATTGGGCCGATGAGTTATTTTTCTAAATCATCCCTTAGTTAGAAATTATTGAAAATATTCAAATAAATACTCCTATAAAAATTATTTTTTTTTAAAAAAAAAAAAAAACTCTATTTAAATTTCTTCAAAAACTTAATTATTATTATTATT
>KE531572.1:0-13663 GCA_000441915.1 Genlisea aurea | reverse complement strand
AAATTATAAAATATATATAGTATAAAATGCAATAATTATAAACAAATATGGTAAGATTTGCAACATTAAAAACAACCGTGGCAGAAATTGTAAAAAAACTTCAAACGAGTATGATATAAATTGCAATATTAAAACATATATGGCATAATTTGCAACATTTTTATAACATGTATGGTATAAATTGCATAACAGAAAATATGTATGTTATAAATTGTACATTTTAAACAAATGTGGTAAAATTTGCAACATTACGAAACAAACGTGGTATAATTTGTTAAAAACCCGTAATATTTATCATGTCTCAATATATGCGGGATGAAATGCTAGTTATGTTGTAATGTCATTATCATACCTGGAGAATCAACTTTTAAGTTTGGGACCAAGATAGAACTTGGAGTCTCTGAAGAACCTTATGATGGTTTCGGCTTTCTCTGCCGAGAGATCAGTGTTCTCCAATATGTATTGTTCTGATGTTTCTGCAATTGCTTCTATGGAACCGATTGCTTGATGAAGCTGCATGGAAGAAATAAGGAATGGAGACGATGAATCTCCCTCTACTTTTGGAAAAAACCCCACATGTTGGTTGGCTGGTTTATCATTACTTACTGCAATGGCATCGTGGTTGTCTATTCCTGGAATGGATGTCACCACTCGGATGTATATCTCCATTGATTGCACTGAGTTCTGCCTCTGAAAAAAACCATACAAGAAAACATGATGTTGTTTGAAATCACAACCATTGTTGTTAGTAGTTGAAATGATAAAACCTCGGCTTTTAGTTTGGCTACAGCGTCCTGCTTCTTGCAAACTGTCATGAAATGGTGGGGGGGGGATAAATAAATGTGCGTCGGCAAGATGATTATGTGAAATGCTTTTACATTATTACCTCCACGAGCATGTGCTATTTTCACGATCTTCTCGAACCCCATTTTCAAATCTTGCACAGGAATAAAAGATGGTCTACCGAGCTCTACACCAGATCTTGATGAACGAGGAAATATTTCAATCGAGTGTGTATAATGAATGATGAGTGAGTTTCTAAACAAACTTACTTGAAATAAGCACCCACGAAGGAGTCGTTCTTATCCTTTGTTGGGAGTGTCACGACAACATACAAATTAGCAAACTGTCCAGCCAATTTCTTAGTCCTGCTTATAACAATGTTTCACACATCAGAAGCACGACAGTGAAAATTGAATCCTGGCCGATGTAAATTTTCATAGCTTACCTGTTGAATATGGAGGCGGCATCCTCGGAATCCCAGTTCGTCACAAACACAAAGGCCACAGATAGACCTCCGCAGTTGAAGATGAAGTCCTGAAGAGGAGAAATATTAATTAATTAATTAATTACTAGCCAAGAGAGGACTAGAATAATGGGCGGGCAGGCGAAGGAAGTGTAATTACTGGAGATATTGGCTTGAAATTCAATCTATAAGAATTGGCATAGAGAAATGCAGAGATGAACTTGATGAACGACGGATGCTGCTCGTTTTTCCATGAAGTGCTCATAATACAAACTCCACATAATTCTGCAAGAAATTTCACTAAAAAAACATGACGGACGATTCTTGTATTCATCCATTTCAAAATGTGTTCACGAGACGAAATAACGATCATTCAAGCGGCAGAGATTCCATAAACATGTCTCGATTAACAAAAAAGAAACTCAGCGATGACATAGCCACAGTTTTTCCGATAATTCTCGCAACAGCAACCACAAAAACCGGACGAAATCACGCTAATCGGTAATTTCCGAAACTAGAAAACATTTCATCCACGCTTTAATCCGATGTACCTGAATTCGAAAAGCTTGAAGGAGTCGACTCTCTGTGATCATTCGAAAAGCTCATGGTCTGGATTGAGCGGCTGCGGGCGGGAGACAATTCGCTCAAAAGGAATCGCCGGAGAACGGAGACACAAATTCGCTAAAACCATAAATTTGAAAAACAGACAGCGAATTTATCTTTTTGGCGGCAAGTGAAATTTTTAAAAAAACAAAAACAAAAATTTCTGTTTTCGAAAAAATCAGAATCCCCCTTCCTCTCTCGCAGCCTGGGTTCCTTTCGACGATGAAAACTGCTGGAAATTGAATCCCTTTCAGGTACTTTTGCAGTTCTTGAAGAACTGCAAATAATCATGGTTAGATATCGATTCCTTATGTGCTTTGACAATAATTTGCCGAGTTCTGGATTCCGATTCCATCAGATATGGTTGCTATCCCGTTTCGAGTTTCGAGGAAGTAAACAATTGCATCCCGAACGGCGATGAATTGCGCTCCTTCACTGCTCTGTTGATAAATTGGGGATGCCACAGGGATCTCAGAAGAAAACTGGATTTCTCATCTTCAGCATCTGTTTTCGTGGTCGACAGCCACCGGCCTATCCACCTGCCGACGAAAACCCCTCGTGTGATCGTGCTTTACACAAAAGACGACGAACAGCAAGCCGATTTGGCTTACGACATTGATGCATCAGCACTTGCCCAATGCCAGTGATTTGAATAGTGACGATGAGATTGATGCCGATTCAGACAGCGATGATGATGATGATAAGGGGAGGAGGAAGAGGCGACGGATTCCGGATGAAGACGAGAACAATCCCATGAAACTCTACAAGAGACTGAGGAAAGAATATCATCATCACATGGGAACATTCCACGGGAAGCCATCAGGTTGTTTGATGTATGGATCTTTCTCATTCTCTCCGGAAAAAAACAACAACGAGTTGCTGTGGCTCGCCTGCGTCGCCTTAACGGATCAGTTTGTCCACCAGAGGTTAACCGACGAGAGGTATCGAGCCGCTGCTATGGAACTCGAACACCCACATCAGCAGTTCCGGAAATTCGGAGGCTGCCACTTTTGCCAAGCTGAGAGACTGCACCAGAGCCCAAGGTTTCGGAAGCTTCTAGAATCGTCTGCGAGAGGACGAACACAAGCTGATCCTGCTGCAGGAATGGAATCTATACGACTCGATGATGGTTCTCTTCCTACGTCGCGACGAAACTCAAGACGTGGAGCGGGGACGGGTTGAGAAGGGATGCATTTTCTTCTAGCCAGAATGGGATTCGCTAAAGCGGAATGCAAGCAGAAATTTCAGCATATGAGCTTCCAAATCAAGAGTCTCCTGCAGAAGATGTTGTGTATGGAATTTATGCATACGGGACATAAATTGCAACGCCAAACGTTAATTTTCCGTTAGTTAACGGCGTTGGACATAAATTGTCGATTTTTGAAACAAAATGGATATAAATTGTAATTATGGAATAATATAGATATTTGAAACATAAATCGTTAAAAAAACCCTATAAATAATAAATTTTTGAATTTTATTACCATCCGAGCCCTTAATTAGATAGAAGATAAATCCAACGATCAAAATTGGTCGTAGATTAAATAAAAAGCAAGCATGCCATGCAGAAAACCCGTGAAACGACGGCGGAAGAAAAAAGAAAGAACGAATCTGGAAATATCTTTTTGCCAGTTTCAGCTGCAGAGTTCACGGGCGACGCCGAGCTTCGAGTTCGCGGCGTCGATCAGAATACGGTGGTTCTGTTGCTGGAAGCTACCGATTACGCTGACGCCGGCGTTGATTCCGTTCTCACCTGCGGCAGCCATCGCGAGGCAGGAAATCCTGCCGGCCGTGCTGTGGATGATGAAATTCTCCTGCGGCAGAGTCACATTCATGCCGGCGAACATGAAGGTGATCGTCGGGACGACGATCGGAGCGGCGTAGCAGGTATCGAATCCGCCGAGCGAGGACGCGGCGGTCGAATTCCCCATCCGCCGACGGAATTCGTCTCTCACCGCTGCGTACGCCGGCTGCACCAATGTCGTGAAGACGGTTCCGGAGTCGATGACGGTTCCGGCTCCGGAAACCGGATTGAAAGCCAGAGCGCTCGCCGGGATATCGACGATCCTACCGCCGACTTTGATTCCGACGAGATCCGCGTAGTACAGTGAAGATCTCCTAGGGTTTCTCAGCAACGGCGTCGTTTTGATCCTCTTCGGTTGTCCTGCGGGCCCCAGTCGAAGAGAACCAGAGAAGCTTACTGATTTGAAGCTCGGGAGACAATACGAAAAGGTAGATTTATAGATTCCGGTGGATTGGCTTATCAAAGAGAGCGGTCCACGGCCGAGGCCGAGAAGCCCCTGCGCCGGAAAAGATCCCCCGGCGGCTTTCTTCACGCAGCCGAAGGTATACCCAGAGATGGAATCTCCGGCGAGGGCGACCGTATCCTCTGCCACAGTGGCAACAATGTCGGAGCTCCCGTACGTCACGTTGAACCTGCAGGCGTCGCCGCCGCAGCTAGCTTTGGGAAGCTATTCCACAGCGGCGCGTGAGCGCGTCAAAATACAGAAGGAATGAAGAGTGGGAGAGGGGCTTACCAGTGCGCACTGCGGAGATCCGCATCGCGTCGGCTTGAAAGTGGAGGAGACGGAAGGCGCGAAGGTTGCCGACGAGCAGCCGTCGCATCCCGAGCAGGGGATCCACGCGGCGTCGTTTCCGGTATCGACGGCGACGAGAAGCGTCTGAGGCGGAGTCCCGATTCCGGCCCTGACGACATAGGTGGGATTCTGGGTCACCCCTCGGCCCGAGGCCACACGGACGACGGAGCTGCCGACGGCTAAGCTGGATAAGAACTCCATTCTGGACTTATCTTCCGTCAGCATTTGGTTCCACGACGGCGACTCTTTCCGCCGGAAAGGAGAATAGAAGATTTTGAGGTCGTTACCCGGTGAGAAATCTGGGGATTCCTCCGCTCCGGCGACTCCGACGAGGATTACGAGGAAGGAAATGAGAAGGAGGGCTTCTTTCATCATCGTCGCCGGATGCCGGAAATCGGAGTGCCTGGAATTTATAGAGTGTGGTATCTTTATTTTCAATTTTTTTAAAAAATAATACTATTATTTCATAATTATAATTTATACCTCTTATGTTTTATTTTGTGTCAAAATATACCTAATTCCATTTGATGATATCATTATCCGTTTGATGACATCATCAATTTGCATATATTTTGTCAAAAAATAAAATATAAGGGGTATAAATTACAACGAAAAGCGTTAATTTTTCCGTTAGTTAACGCAATTGCGTATAAATTATTAATTTTTGAAACAAAATGGGTATAAATTGTAATTATAGAAGAATATATATATTTTTTACGAAAAAAAAATGAAATATAAAATACCAAAAACCCTCCGAAAATTACTGTAAAAAGGGGCCCATGTACAGATTAATAAAAAATCGGTTTATTTCTCGGCCCACATTATTCAAATGAAGTTACATATTTATTTTTTGACCTGAAAAAAATAATTGAAGGTTTTAATTTCGTTGTCCTTCAAATTGATAAATCTGATCTGACAGCACAATACGAGTACTGCAGTGACAGCTAAAGATGACTGGCCGTTTATGCATGGCCAATAAATAGTATGTTACTATATATTAATGCATTCTAAGAAATAAATATTTTAAAAATAAATATTTTTTTTTGTTCGCATCAGAAATAAAAATATTTTTTTATTATGATATATTTAATCATTTAATTTTAAATTAATTCATGTAAAATTTTAATTATTAATTGATGTAATATTGTAACATTCAGATCATTTGAATTAGTCTAAAATAATCAATAAATAATTAATGTTTAATAATACTTAAAATAATTTTAAGTGTTTCATTTTTGTATCCATAATTAATGTTTAATTATAGATAAAATAATCAATTAATGATTAAAATTTACAATATAGACTAAAATTGATATTAAATCAAAATTAAAATTATATTTTTCAAATTTAATATGGACTAATATTTAAAAAAACTTAATATGGACTAAAATATATTTTTCCATGTTATAATCTAAAAATAAAAATAAATAAAAAACGAACGAAAATGGTCGACGGCTAAAATAAAAAAAATCCTTTTGAGAAAAGTCAACAACGTTGACTGCTCCGCAGTCTACAGCCGTAGCCTTTCCAGCGGCTTTTCCGTTGGATTGCCGTCCAGTACGGGTGGGATGCGGTGGTTGAGATTTCGATTTTTCTCCTTCCGGCCAACTGGAAAGTTTCCTAGCTACATCAATTTCTCCCACATCGGAGTTCCGAAAAAAAGAAAATCCCCGGCGCCGATGGAAACCGTGAAGCGGAAAGCGGTAAAGAATCTGGTCTCGAATCTGGCCTCCGTATCGGAGCAGACCCGCACGGCGGCGCTCTGCGAGATCCGAATTCTGTCGAAAGACGACCCGGAAAGCCGCGAGCTGATCGTGGAAGCCCACGCCGTACCTCTGATCGCCGAAGCCCTCTACTCCCCGGCGGCGATCGTCCAGGAAAACGCCGCCGCGACTCTCCTAAACCTCTCGATCTCGACCAAGGAGAATCTCACCTTCATCTCCCACGGCGTCCTCGACGCCCTCTCCCACGCTCTCCGCAACCCATCCTCCCCCTCCGCCGCCCAGTGCGCCGCCGCCGCCATATTCAGCCTCCTCCGATCGGAGTCCCTCCGCCCCATCATCGGCGACAAAAGGGACATCATATTCGGCCTCGTCGAGATCGTCAGGAGCCCCAGATCGGCAGCGAGATCCATCAAGGACTCCCTGAGAGCCCTCTTCGGGATCGCCCTCTGCCCCATGAACAGAGCCCAGATGATCGAACTGGGCGCCCCGGAGGCCCTCCTCACCCTCGCCGCCAACGAATCCAGACCGGGACTGATCGAAGACGCCACCGCCGTCCTAGCCCAGATGGCCGGATGCGACGAGAGCTGGGAAGGGTTCAAAAGGGGTTCGGGAGCGGAAATTCTGATGGATCTGCTGGACGGGTGTGGGGGAAGGAGAATGAAGGAGAATTGTGTTTCAGGGTTGTTGAGTCTGGTTCAGTTCGGAGGAGATGAAGCTGCTGAGTATTTGAAAAGGAGGAAGAAGCTCGATGGGATCGTTGATATAGCAGAGAATGGTACTGATAAAGGGAAGAGTAAAGCAATGGAGCTACTTAAGCTTCTCCATCATCAACTTCCCCAATAGAAATTTCCAGAATGTATCTATGTTGTATCTATCTGTTTCCCATTTGCACATAACGGTGTGCCGCCGAATCGACCCGAATTCGGTCTCTCGTGCTGATATAACAGCTTTGGTATTTTGGGGGGCAATAGAAAAGGAATCTAGGTAATGAATGATAAAAAAAAAAAAAACTGTATTAAACATACCTGGAGAATCCTTTCCTCTATGCCTTACTCCGCAGAAACGAAGCCAGAAGATACGATAGCGCTGAATCGACCGACGACAGAGCAACGACGAGCGAAGCAACGAGCACCAGAGTCAGCATTGCCGTCCTTAACTGCGAGAAACAAAGCCAAATGGATTATTGACGGCGAGATATTGAAATTTTGTTCAGATTCAGATATAAAGAGCAGGCGGTGTTGTTTTCAAACCGTGGTGTCGAAAGTTGGCCACTCGATGTACTTCAGCTGGCCTGGTTGTTCGATCAAAAACTGAAATAAACTTCGAGCATTCCTACGTAAACAGCCATATTAGATAGAGATATCTACCTCAGAGATTCATGAAATAAACCTTTCTTACCAAATACACTCTTTTATGAGGCTTAACCAGAAAGGGTCTGCATTGTAGTCATCACTGTAGTTCAGAACAGGGCTCCTTTCTGCAGATGAAACTTTATAGCCATCCGAACGTCGATAGTTGAAGCACAACGTTGGCATATATCGAATCTACAAAAAAGAAGCTGTTAGCAACGAGGATTACGGGAATCGAAATCTGTGCTGCAGAAATTAGAGACGACTTACACTTCTTGATCCTGATGAAACTACACTCCGGATATTCCAGTAAATCGAATCGTGAATTTCCTTCGCGGATACCTTCGTCTGCGACTGGAAAACAAAGAACAAACCCTAATTCCACGAAAACGGAAGTGAGAATCGTTAAATCTGAGCATACCGAGCGGCAATCGTCTGCGATGAAATTTCCGGCGGCAGGGGGTTCGCAGACGAGCTTTCGCCGGAGTTTTTGAGGTCTGACTCTGCGGTTGAAGAACACGGCATTTCGCCGTGCAGACGGCGAGGAATTCAGAAGCGGAAACGGATTAAAACTTGACGAAGAAGTTGCAGATCGCATCACGGACTGGAATGGAAGAGGATATTTTCAACTCTTTTGAAGAAAAATGATAATGAGCATTAAACTTACTGAACCAAGTATATATATATATATATAGAAAAAATTTCATCATCGTCTTCATTCAAAGGAGTAGAAATTCGCTTGAAAATGCAATCTGCGATTTCTTCCGTAAATTTCACTCCGTTCTCGCACTCTGCTCCGAAATCGCCGCAGAAGAATGCTCTGTTCTTCAACGACAGGCTCACCACATCACAATCTCCTCACAAACTCCGGAGAAAGCTCCTCTGCAAGCCCCCTGCCGGAAAGTTCATCGCCGACGATTACCTCGTGGTATGCTCGGATCGATTCAACACTTCTCCCTTCCCGTTTTCGTGGAATTAGGGTTCGTTCTTTCGTTTTTTTCCGTCGCAGAAGAAGGTATCCGCGAAGGAAATTCAGGATCTAATCAAAGGAGAAGAACGGAATGTTCCCCTGATAATCGATTTCTACGCCACGTGGTGCGGCCCCTGCATCCTCATGGCACAAGTTCTCGAAACGGTAAACACCAACTCCTCTGAAAAAAGAAAACCCAATGCAGTTCAGGTGTTCGACGAAATTCCTTTACTCGACTTTGGCCTTTGGCACACACATACAGCTTGCTGTTGAGTATGAAAACAATGCATTAATACTGAAGGTGGACACCGATGATGAATACGAATTTGCTCGTGATATGCAGGTATACAACAAAAACACACATACATACCTGAATAGCCATTTTCTTTGTCCTTTCGATTCTCAATATCGATCTGTGCTGTGTTTGTTTGCAGGTGAGAGGATTGCCCACAATTTACTTCATCAGTCCGGATCCAAACAAAGACGCCATTAGAACAGAAGGCCTCATCCCGATCAACATGATGCGCCACATACTTCAAAACGATATGTGATTTTTTTCCCTTCTGTTTAAATTTTCTCCACAACTTTGCCTTGAAAAAAAAATAAAAAAATCTCAAGTTTATCTACAAACAGATAACATACAAGACAGGCATGCCCTATTCCGGAGTAAAAACTTCAAACTTCAATCTTCAAAGAATGTAAAAACAAGAGGGACCGACCAGCAGGATTCAGACATTACAAAACACAACAACAAAACGAGAAGAATACCAACAAGATTTTTTTCGGAAGAAGCTCACTGACAGTAAATGGTAAAAAGGCAGCGGAGCGAGTTAGTTCTTTGGTTGCGAAGAAGACCGGCCGATGAGCCGACATTGTTCCGGAAGTAACGAACAAGAAACTTGCCCATTTACGGGGAACAATTCACCGTCGATCCCACATCCGTTGTGGGATTTGATCCCAGGTTTCACTCTCACCGACTTTACCTGAATATATCACAGTGTCGTTTAGATATTTTTTTCGAAAAAAAAAAACGGAATGTGTAGTAGTTTTCGAGATTTGCTTACCTTAATGTACTCGACGTAGGGCAGAGAAGTGTGCTTCCCAGCCTGCAACGACAACAGAAACCGAAGCAGCCTCAACCGGCCCGTCCCGCGAACCAGCAACAGATCCAGGCACTTATCGTCGTGCTCGGCCAACGGAGCCACGACCTGCGATCTCAAACTCTGGACGGTTTTGCATGAATGGTTGCATACCATGACACCGAGGAATTGGCCTTTAGTGACAACCCACTTCTCTTCATGCTTCGGAACCGCCTCTCCACCGTTATCGGAGTCCACAGGCGGTGGCCCGGGCAGTTCGATGCGATTATCGACGTCCCAGCTCGGCTCGGTGTCCCATCTGGGTTCGGAATCCCAGATCGGGCCGGGATCAGACAATGTCGACGAGATATCTTCTTTGTCATTTGTCGTCGTATTTCCCCAAGAAGACCTCGTGGGAGGATCGATCGTCATGGCGGCTCCTCCCTTCCGAGTTTTATCCGTCCTCGATTTGGTCCTCGTCTTCGGCATGGTCGGAGTATGCGACAGCTGAGGATGGACCACTTCCGTTTCGGAAGAGATATTCAGCCTTCCGGAAGAAAGCCGCTTCGACTTCGGATCAATGGCACGGACGTAATCCGACGGTTCCGTGCTGCTGCTGTACGTGGGATTGTCGAAATCCGAGCAGCCCACGTGAGACGGCGACATGATGGATTCGATACTCGAAAGGCTAGACGGCCGCGGGAGGCCTTCCTTCCGGGATCTCCTCATGATGTCCGTGTAGATCTCGGAAATGTCGATGACGTGGTGATCGTCGGAACCTCGTTCCGCCTCCCTCTGTGCAGGGAGATACTCCACTTCGTAACTGTATTTCGGAAGGCAAAGAAACTTGAGAAATCCGGCAACGAAATAGCGCAACGGGCCAAAACGCTTCTGGTACTTGTCGGAAAGTTCCAGCACTGCAACAGAGTTTGAAAGAAAACACAGAGTCAAGGTTTAATCAAAAAGCAATTCATGGAAGAAGGGGCTCTAAAACCAAATAAACGAGCAAAGAAAAAATGCACGGATTCGAGTAAAACATTTCGTGATGACTGATGAACAGCATTGAATGGATGCGAAAAATGAGCTCTTTTCGAAAGGGGTCGACAGCAAACAAGTCGAAAAAACGACGAAACGCTTACGACGTGCTGATTACTTACCATCACTAACAAAGCCGAAGTAGCAAACCGTCGTCCCAAAGTGAATAGCACCACTGTGAATCCACTCGACTGCTAGAACATCAGCGGCCGTAAGACCACCCTACCGGAAAAAAAAAAAACGAGAATCATGAACGTCGTAACACAAGGCCAGAAATGTAAAGAGATGCTACAGAAAGTCTTGAACTTTGTTCATATTTATATTTTTGAACGAACAAGTTATCTCGACGACGCATTTCTAAATAAACTTCACCAATCAATAATTTTATCTTCCAGAAAACTCTCACCGTTACACAAAAACAAAGAAGTACCTTGACTATAGCGATCGCTGCTGATACCGGATCCCTTACGCCAAGAACAGTCCAGACGAGAGAGTTATCTGAACCAGCAGGGATGATACCGATCGGAACTGAAATCGCTTCCTTTTGGTTGTCTCTACTGAGTAAACCATTCAAAACCTGCATTTGCTTGAGAGAGTGGTTATTTATTCAAAAAAAATATGGCGGAATCATCATTCCGTAAAATAACGTTTCACGGCTTTAATGCATGAAACAAACGAAACAACTCGTGTGTACCTCATTTATGATTCCATCACCTCCAACACATATAATACCTGAGTATCAGAGATATTGTAAAGCAAAAAATGTCAAGCTGCAACAAAAGCGGACGTCAAAAGGGAGAAAGTACCATCTGGGCATGCACTAAAGTCGATGCTGGCCGCAAGCTTCCTAGCATGACCGGCGCATGTTGTTTTGACCACATCCAAATCAAATCCGGCAAGCTGAAAAATGGGCACAAAGAAAAAATGTGATTAAAATTGATGCCGTCAAAAGTTGGTGGAGATTATAGACATCGAGACGTAAAAGTAGAAAACAACAAATGATTCCAGCTCATTTTCATCATAAATACAGTCGCTAAAACCGCGTCATTGCCAACTAAGACGCATTTGAATATTGTAACTGGAAATCAAAATGGCATCTATCTAGTAAAGAATAATTTATCCTTTCATAAAACTTCCAAGACGGCTTCTAGTCCATACTTCAACTGAACTAATATATAAGCGTTAAAGTAACCAGACAAAAGAAACGTCGAAAACCAACAAATATCTATTTTTGCACAGAGAAAAGCTAATTACTGCTTGAAACAACGCATACATGATGAAGTATTTATACTAGTGAGTAGTGAACCTTCCATACTGGAACCGATACCTACCTCTTATGCAAGTTAACAACCAACTTCACCAGAATTAAAAATTAGGTTGGTTATAAAAAAAAAAAAAAGCACCACAGAATTGACTTACTTTAAGAATAGGTTCAGCCAGTCCATGAAAAACTTTGCTTGAACGGCCACGTCCAGACCGAGGGTTTAAAATGACAAGCATTCTGGGTGAACTTTTGCACCTTATGTATGACTCCGGAGGAAATTCGTTGAAAAGTAAATCTGAACTTGGCTTCTTTGAAGCTATAGGATGGGCCAAGCAGTTTACGAAGCACTGCTGATCTGCAAAGGCATTAACCCACAGGAGTGCCTCTTCGGGAGTAGAGGCCAGAAAACAAAAATCTTTCCGCCTTCTACCACTCTTCGAAAATGGAACACATGAACCCTTTCTCATTGGATACGCATGCACGGTAAAATGCCTTAGGCCCACACGGTAGGACAACTGCCAAGTGGGAGGAAATGAATTGAAAAGAAAGAAAAAAAATATGAACATGAACAGAAAAGCAATTTATTCAACCAGATGAAACTTACTGAAATAACATCATCCAGACACAACACGTGAGAAATCCAAACTAATGCCTTCTTTGTCAGTTTAGCATCAACGAAGTCCAAGTTCATGTTTGAAGAACTTTCATAAGTTTGGTCTCCTTCATTCTTATTGCTTTTCACCAAAGAAAGTTTTCCTGAGAACACTTCATATCCAAGTAAATCAGACTGTTCATCTCCAATATCAATTCTGTGGCCCTCTGTCTTAGCCCTCTTCTGATCATCACTAGTAACTGCAGTGTCACCACACAGGTCTGATTTTCTTCGACCATTTCTTTTTTCAGTAATAACATGTGATTGTTTTTCAGTGTTAGTTTGCGAACTTAATCCTAGGCGACGAAGGGACTGCTGTGTTTTCAGTTTCAGAGAACTGTTTTTTGACGGACTCTGACTCTTCTCCATATAGCAAAGTGAGTAGTGGGATGGAAGAAACAGAACATCCAAAAACACAACAGCCACGAAGCCCGTGGGAAATTGATTATGGATCCATACCAAAGGGCAAGATCATATGAAACCCTGCATCTGCTATCACACAAAAATAAAAATCTATTTATAGATGCAGAAAAGAAGAGGATAAGATGGTTCAAGATAAAACACATTCAAATTATCAACACAGTTTGGCGTTCACATAACAACACCACACCACAGAGGTTTAAATCAACAGCAAGATGGAGACCCAATAACAATTTAACACGACAAGGGATCGAGGAGTTGAAAAAAATCAACCGCATAAATAAAATGACTACGAATTGAAACGAAACGAACATCCAAAACCCCCCAAGAACTAACCTAAAAAAAACCTCAAAGCTAAGCACGCACATATTTATGTTTCGAATCCATCAGTGAAACAAACGAAAACGACCGACTCAGTTCAGCCGATCGCCCATAAATTAAAGAACGAACACACACCGACAGAATAAACAATCAATTTCAATCAAAATAAAGAGATACGGAAAAAAACAAACTGTTAATCCGTACCGCGTCGGAGAAGAGATCCTCCTACTCCCGGTATGAACAACAGATCTCCGAGTTCGCCGAGGACGGTGGTTGGGAAATGAAGATCTCCGCACTCGCAGAAGACCAGAAGTTGTTGTCTCGGTCTCACTATTCTCCCACCTCACTTCATTAAAAAAGTAAAGTATTATTATTACTAATTAAGTAATTAATAGGTTTTTTT
>KE531565.1:0-20826 GCA_000441915.1 Genlisea aurea | reverse complement strand
CCCGACCAAGAAAAAAAAAAAAAAAAAATTGAAACATTTTTGTTTTGAATACTTGATGAATCAGCCAAATGGAATCGAATAGTACCTGTGGGAAAGTGAGAATCTTCCCATTTGGTATGGGGAGAAAAGTGAAGGGTTGGCAACTCTATCCCACGTCGTTTCTTCCATCCCTCACGAGTCTCGGCAACCGTTGCAATGCTCTTGGTGAACGAGAGGTTTGATGCTGGGCTGGCTGACTATAAAATGAATTCTGAGGCGTGTTTGGAAAACACGTTAGCGACGATTTCCGCACGTGCCTTGACTAGTCTAAAAAAAGTCCACTTTTGGTGCCAGCCCATTGTAGCCTTTCTGAAAGATACTTCAATGCATTGTGACTTTGGTCAAAGAAAGTCACCTGTTGTAGATTCATTTCATCATGATCGATAAACGTTGCATGTTCTCTCAATTCTTTGACAAGATGATTTTTTCCCCATGATCTCTATATTTATGGTTTATTTTTTCCCCTTCGTCTGTTCTCTGTGGAAAGTGGAAGATGAAAAAGTGTTTACAAACACCCCTAAAGATTTTCTAAGACCTGCCTGGAATTATAATGCAATGCTCGCTTTGTTTTGCCACGGTTTTCAGTTCATTGTGCATTGAAATTTGTAGACAAGCTATCTTTAATTTATGGTTGTGCTCTAATTTTGTACTTGGTAATTTCTAAATATTCAGCCAAGAAAATTTCTTCAGGTGTTTCATGAACAAGTTAGCTTTTCCGACTCAATCTGCAAATGTCTAAATTCAGAAGGGTTTTATTTTTGCAGGGTGTTCTATCTGCTATCAGTTCGTCAATTATCCTTTTGTTTAAGCCTTTTATCAGTGCATGCAAATGGAAAACAGGTAAGATGCGTGTGCATATGAGAGGTATATGTTATCTTCTGCAGGTCAAATCCCCCTTGTTTTTTTTTGCAAAATGGGCTCATATCTCTCTGATGTGATGATTGATGTTGCCCACTGCAGGTTTGAAACTTCTGACGGTTTTCAGCTAATGTTATGGACATGTTTTGGACTAACATCTTAGGTATGATCATTCATTTGGATGCATATACTTAACTCTGTGGATAACTTCTTGCAGTACTTGCTGGTAAACAGCTCTATTCTCTTGGAGATTTGATGCTCTCCTTCTCCCGGACAAAAAAAAAAGTAGGCAAATTCTTGTCTTGGCACCAGACAAATACTAGGAATGGGGGATTTCAATGGTTTTGATATGATCATGAACTAAATGCCAAAACCACCATTAAGTTTCATTCATTAAGGAATCCACGGGAGGAAGTGCGTGTGGCAGGTGGGGGTTGGAATTATGCAATAAAGCACAGGTTGGAATTTACTGCTTTGTTTTGTTACTGCTTTGAATCTCAGCTTACCTTCCTCTACAGTCTACAGTCATGGTGGCAACCCAATTCTCTCTGAAAACATGCTATCATTCTCTTCCTGAGGACCACTACGACAAGACGCTGTATGTACTTACTGCACATGTAAATTTTCAAAGTTTGATTTGTTCCACTGTGACTTCTGCTCCTCCTTGTGTTGTTTTCTTTCTT
Organism: Genlisea aurea; assembly: GCA_000441915.1. Classification (NCBI taxonomy): domain Eukaryota; kingdom Viridiplantae; phylum Streptophyta; class Magnoliopsida; order Lamiales; family Lentibulariaceae; genus Genlisea; species Genlisea aurea. Next base: position 19,246 of record KE531565.1, on the reverse strand, counting down.
CAGTGTTGATTCACTATTGTTTTTTGTGGGGCGAAGGGGAATAATGATTTTGGCGTGTTGACGCAGTTAAGTAGCTCTAGCAATGAATGCTGATTTTTTGCTCATTATGTATGTATGTATCTAGAAACTGGATTCTTGCTTTGCCTCTCGGTTTTCAACTGATTCCGCAGGGAACACAATAATTAAACATCCTGGTTCGTTGATTTGATCACACACAGAGACATGCTTGTTTTTCTCTCATTCGTATGTATGTATGTCTGTTGTTGACACGCAGAAGGAAGGGCACATGGCTCTGGTATAGAGGGAGGGCAGGCCAGGTGAGTTTAGACTTAAAAGGTCCAAGATTCTTAGTATCTAACAGCAATGGCGCCCGAAAATAACATAACAGGCGGGTGAAGCCTAGCCTAGACTGCCCCAATCAGGAAACAAAAGCAGGGGGTGGGAGGGGGGTACTACACTGCTACAGGCTTTAGAGCGGAAAAAAGTAAAGTAAAAGTGGGGTTTTTTGGCAGTAAAGTAATGACAGTCTTCCCCTGATACAGGGCACTGTAAGTCTCGGACAGACAGACACCAACCCCAACTCACTCTGTTAGATAATACTATAATAATAATGCCATGGGGATAATGATGAAGATGATATTTTGTCGTCTTTTTTCCAAAACATCATTCGCTCATTCATTGTGTAATGACACACCACAAGTTTTCTCTTATTTATTATGGAGAATTAAAGGTTGGGTGGTGGTTTTTAAGTTTTATGGATTTCCGTATTCTGTCAGGGACAGGAGCTGCTGCCTGCTGCTGCTGCTGCTGCTGCTGCTATAAAAGCAGCGTAGTTTCAGAGCAAGCAGATGCTCACAGTCATAATGGTGGCACAGTACACGCTCCATTTTGCGAGGGAAGCTCAGCTGTAAAGAAAAATAAAAAATAAAAACAAGCATGGAGCAGTGTGATCAGATTCAGACAGACCCATTAGTTTTTTTTTTTTATCCATCCATGAATAGATGAAGATTCTGCAACCAAATGGTCCCTGAAATAAATATACCCTTACCCTTCACTGCTCTCTCTGCATTTAACCATCCTCTTCTGATTCTCTAAATCCCCCACCCCGTTTCATTCCCCATACGCAGACACCTGTTTGTTTTCTTAATGATGATGATGTTGAACGCCGGAGGAGGAGGAGGAGGAGGAGGAGGAGGGAGGAGCAGGTACCCTTTTACTGCTTCCCAATGGCAGGAACTTGAGCACCAAGCCCTTGTTTACAAATACATGATTTCTGGAATTCCCATTCCTCCAGATCTCCTCTTCACCATTCGAAGAAGCTTGGATTCCTCCACCTTCCTCCTCCCACAGCCCCAGCAGAGTAAGTGATACTCTTTTCAGCATAACAGACCTTTGTGTTGGCTATTGTTTATGGGCTGTGACGTTGTTCTTGCAGTTGGATGGAGCGGCTTTCACATGGGAATGGGATTCGGCAGGAAAATAGACCCTGAGCCAGGGAGGTGCAGGAGGACGGATGGAAAGAAATGGAGGTGTTCGAAAGAAGCTTATCCAGATTCCAAGTACTGTGAAAGACACATGCATAGAGGGAGAAACCGTTCAAGAAAGCCTGTGGAAATTCTGTCCCCAACTCCACCAACAACTGATGCCATTCATTTCACCAACAAAACGCCTCCGGCCAGTCCCCCCATTTATCTCACTTCTTCTACTCCTGCCTCTGAACCCAACTTTCTTTATCATCACCATTTCCCTCCTCCGGAAACGCCCACCAACAACTTCTTGGATTCTGATTCTGATTTCAGGTGGGGTTCTTCTTCTTCCCATTTTCTTTTTCAAAGTCTTTGCTTTTTACCCACCACTTCACTTTTGAATGCAGAAAGGGTAGCGGAGTGAAAGGAGGAGGAGGAGGAGGGAGCGATGATTTCTCTTGGAAACTTGCTCCACAGGCGGCAATGGGTGGTGGTGGTGGTTCTTCACTGAAGCAAAATTCTTCTGATTTGCAAGGTGAGATGAAGATACAAGAGAACAACATTTCCTGTGGCCAATTGAAGCGTGATGAGGAGGAGCATTACATGAGCTTCAGCATCATGGATGGGAGTGGAAGGGATGAACAACGACCCAATAAAGTAATGCATCACTTTTTCGATGATTGGTCATACAAAGATAAGGATTCCTGGTCCAACTCTGAGGACAAATCATCAGCAAGAACTCATCATCAGCAGCTTTCCAACTCCATGCATGACTTCTTCATGGCGCCTAAATGGTGACTAATTAATTTCAAACAAAACCCATTTAATCTAATCAATGGATTGCTGCATCTTCATTTTTTTTTTCCTCTCTCGTTTTCCAGAGGAAAACACAAGCTTTGGGAGGAATACAGAGGAAAGGAACAAACGAGTTACTGCCCTGCCTGCGAATCAATAATGGCGATGGGAAGAGGGAATTGGGAAGGCCCCGTGGATCTATGCTTTCTATATTGTATGCTTTTCTTTTGACTGGTGACATTATTTAGTTTGTCTGAAAGGCACCGGCCATTTTTGCCACATGTTGACGAGATGGGAGCAAATTTTTCGTAGTAGCTTTTTGGTAACAGTAAAATTTTAATGGACCTACAGGAGTTATTCTGGCTTTTGGGTGGGGGGGCCCCTTCTTCTTTCTTCCTCCCTGCACCATACCCGACTGATTTTCTGTCTGTCTCTCTGGCGATCCAACCCGCTACATTAATTACAAGAACACAATTCCAAAGCATTGGTACGAAGAGTCTGAAACATCCTATTCCATTGATCTATCTCATCTATAACAGCCCACCCAGCGTTTTGCTGTTCTAGTTTCTACCCCACACCATCATTTTTCATTATTGGGCTGCTGGCAGGTCAGAGAAGTGGATAGATGCAATCAAATCACACGTAATACAACACACAATGCAGAATATGACCCACTTTGTTTTAAAATGGAATAGAAATGGTAAGTGTTGTAACTTGTAACCAAATCCATTCATCAATGGTTTTTATGTTTATATCTGCACCAAAGCCAATAGCCATCCATCCATCCACTCCCCCGGAGATCTTGGTTATTCGATGGGCCATCTTCTTTTTGCTTTTCCGTTCATGGGCTGGGCCTAGATTTTCATATTCGGAAAGTTTAGGAACTCGGAAGACAGAAATCAAATCAGTGCGATGTTTTTCGAGAGAGAGAAAAAAACAAACCAATTGGAAGGAACTCCGCCGAGGGTTTTGTCGAGCCCTCACAATGCCCATCAAATGGTAAGTTTTTCCTGAGCTTGATCGCTGGGGGATTTTTTTTCCTCTGTAATTGTTTTTCTTCTTTTTCTGGACTTGATGATCTGGTAATTTATGTAGGATATTGCACTGGCAACCGAATCCAGGAGCGACGGTCAACACGCAAATTCTATCTGAAGTGTCTCAGTGTGCGGAGAGCTTCAACGGAGTGAAGGAAGGGCGGTGGAAATCTTCTCTCAGCATCTACAAAGCCATGGTCAGAGGTAGCTGGATTTAGTTTCCTTCAATTACTTACTACTGGAATGGAAAAGGCAATCAAATCATTTTTAATTTTTACCAGATCAAATGGCCGGGAATGAATTTCCTCGTGATTTCGTGGGGATCTCTCTTGCGGAACAACCGAATTCATATTTCCTAGTGATCAGAGGGCAGCGGCTGGTTGTGGAGGCAGAGTCAAGCATCCAGACTATAATGGAGAAGCTGCAGTCTTACAAGACTCGAGTGGCACTTTGCTTTGAGGTGTTCAATAAACATGAAGAAACTTTTATCCATGAATCTGAGAAGTGGAGTTCTGTTTCTTGCAGGGTAACCAGTATCGTTTAGGTGACTTCCTGTTGCGGGTGGGGAAGGTCGTTCCTATGCATTCTGAAAGTTTGAGGGGCATAGTAATGGAGGTAATGCATTATAGGATGCCCTTGTTGATGATTCATTAACTAACTGTAACTGTAACTGTAACTGTAAGCAGATGGAATATCTGCCCATTTCATCGTGGGAGAAATCCCATGAGATAATGGCGGAATTGCTGGATCTGTGGCAGGAAGCTCTGTCGAAGAGATCGTTACCGGGCCATTTCGTCCACATCGGACCCAATTTTGCAGAGTACGGCCTCACGGATCAATACTCGTTGCAGCACACAGCTGTTCAGTATGCTAGTATCACCATGATTTCTCAGTCAGTCCAACCCGCCAGAAACTAGCCCAACTAGCCAAGAACATGATGAAACCAACCTGCTTCTGGAAAGTTGGTTCATTCAATGCCCTTGTTTTTGTGCTGCTGCTGGTTTGTTTGATTTGCAAATTCCAATTTCCAACTGACTGCTAGGTAAGAAAGTTGATTGGGCCCTTAGCTGAGGCCCATGTAACGAGCCCAATTGAAATTGCATTGACGAATGACAACTATCGTTGAGAATTGAGATTCGCTTCTTCCAATCTTCACAAAGTGACGGGACGGGACGGGAGCTGTTGCATCTTGGAGCTTCTTCGCTCTCTCTAGAATTTTTTTTTCTAGCGATCGGATCATCGCATCTTGTTTCTTCTGGTAATACCTTACAGGAGGTTTTCCATTGCCCAATGCCCTAAATTGCATCCTTTTCGGCCATTTGTAAATCTTTGTTTTTCAATTTTGGTGCAGAGTTTCGTAATAGCCTCTTTTCGACGAATCTCCGCTATGAATTCTAGGAGGTGCTTCGACGATTTTTTTTATTTTTAATTGCATTTACTTTTACGTGCTTGTGTTTGAATTGTGAATATATTTCGTTATTCTTATTGCATCGATGTGGGTAATGTTTATAGTACTCCGGATACATACAGGGAGCGAAATTCGAGAGCTGCCCTTTTTGATGGAATTGAGGAAGGAGGCATAAGGGCTTCATCTTCTTATTCTCATGAGATTGCTGAGCAGGAGAATGAGAACGCGCTTGCTGGGTTGCAAGATCGAGTTATTCTGCTGAAGAGAGTGAGTAGAATGTTGTTTACTGTGCATATATATACAAACCAAACAATGTTGTCTCTATTTGAAACAGTTTTCTGGTGACATTCACGAAGAAGTTGAGTCCCACAATCGCATGCTGGACAGGATGGTAACTAACTAACCACTTCTGGTGCATATGTTTTTTTTTTCCATATGCAACCATGACATGATTTATGTTTCAGGGAAATGATATGGATGCTTCAAGAGGAGTCCTCTCCGGAACGATTGATAGATTTAAAATGGTAAGGAACTTTTTTGATGATTTCTATCCCAAGGGCTAACTAATGTTTATGATTTCAGGTTTTTGAGACCAAATCAAACCGCAGAATGTTGGTTCTCGTGGCGTCTTTCGTGGTTATTTTCCTCGTCATATACTTTCTCACTAGGTAAGTGTAAGTGTCTTATGAACATGGCAGACCTTTTTTACTACCTGTGTAAAAATGCATTCGATAAACAGGAGGCACGCACTTATTCGATAAACAGAGTTTCTTTTATATCACAAGTCAAATAAATTTAGGTGGTTACAGGTTAGCCGGAACTGGCGACGGCGCCACCGTGTAATCCAACACCAGAACGCTATCCAGAAATTCCCTTACCTTATTCTTCTCCTCCTTCGCCAAATCCTGCTCCGAATCAAGTTTCTCCAGCTCATTTACTCCATTGAGTACGGCGATGGAGCAGACGGAAAACCCCTTGGCTCTCCCCGGTGAGAAGTTCTCTCCGACACTCAGCTGCTCAATCGAAGCGAATTTGTCGCGAATTCCACGTACAACCCCGAAAACCTCATCTTTTTCTCCCTCCGAGACACCTTCCTTCAGCTTCAACAGACTGACTCGCAGCACCGATCCGGAAGAAATCACCGGAGAACCCGACAAGTCATCGGCTACCCAATCGACAGCCATCAAGTCCTGGACGACTGGCTTCACGTAATTGTTGACAACATCGACGTGGCTAGGGTGCACCGAATACGAATTCAAATCCGATTTGGAGGCGTAGCGAGAGTGGAGCATGTGGGTGAAGGTGAGTTGGGAGCGGCAACGAGAAACGGGTCCGGCGGAGAGGTGAAGAACGGAATCGAGTGAGCTGAGGGAATTGAGGTTGGTGATCATAGCCTCCGCATCAGCTTCAGGCTTTGCTTTGAACAGCACGATGTGTTCCACGATCTGGTTCGGATTGGAAGACATTCTAATAGATCCCCGGCGGAAGATTCCGACGGAGCAGCGGCGTTGAATGGACGAGAGATGCCCGGTAGCCGCCGATGTCACACTGAGCATCTGTAAGCCCTACCGATGGATGGCAGGTGACTCACACTGAAATGGCTACTTTTCAATTTTATGGGCCTTGAAAAATAGGCCCACACTTAATGGGCTTTAAAAAAATAGGCCAGTTCAATTTTTTGGGCTTTTAATTTTGTTTTCAGGTTTTTTATTAAAAAAAAAAATGAAAAAAAGAAATACACGTTAATATTTAAGACGGTTTATTTGTTCTTTATTACATAGGTACATCAGTACATGAACAATGCATAGGTACATAGGTAGGTAAATAGATGGAAGGCCGTTGATGAGATATAACGTATTGATCAGAGATTGGCCGGGACAGGCGACGGCGCCACCGTGTAATCTAACACCATGACAGTATCCAGAAATTCGGTCACCTCCTTTCCCAGTTCCTGCTGCGTCTCCAGCTCCTTTACTCCATTGAAAAAGGCGATGGAGCCTAGGGAAAAGCCCTTGGCTCTGCCCGGTGAGAAGTTCTCCCCGACACTCAGCTGTTCAATGGACGCAATTTTTTTCTCGCCAAGTGCCCGTAAGACCTCATCTTTCTCTCCCTCCGCGACGCCTTCCTTGAGCTTCAACAGACTGACCCGCAACGCCGACCCGGAAGGGGGACCACCGGAGAACCCGACAAGTCATCGTTGACCCAATCGACGATCATCAAGTCGTCGATAACCGGCCTCACGTAGTTTTCGGCGACGTGGACGTGCCTCGGGTGGGGCCCGTACGAAATCAAATCGGATTTCGATGCGAAGCGAGAGTGGACCATGTGGGTGAAGGTGAGTTGGGAGCGGCAATGAGAAATGGGCCCGGCGGTGAAGTGGAGGACGGAATCGATTGAGGCGAGGGAATTGAGATTAGTTACCATAGCTTCCACGGCGGCGGCATCAGCTTCCGGCTTTGCCTTTAAGAGGACGATGTGTTCGATTACAGGATTTGAATGGGAAGAAGACATTTTGATGTGCTGTAGTTGTGGCATGGCCACCATGCAGGATTTTGAAGGGGATTATGGGCGTTGACTGACAGCACGAGCACGGCACTACTAGGCAACCCGACACAGTATCTCTTTTGTCCATACGCAGAATATCGAAAAAGTCAACCCCAATTGTTTAATAATCCATCGTCAATTGAACAAACGTAAAATTTGGAGATGACGAATATGGCTAACCCTAGCCTCACTCATCCCTCATGCAGGCTACAGCAATAATTTTATATATATTTTGGGCTTAAAATATTTTATTTTGACTGAGTAACAGAAGCCCAAAAGTATATTATTCATGTGCAGTTCACCAACCATTCCATTCCATTCCATACATAGCTTCTTCTTCTTCTTCTTCTTCTTGGTCTTCTGGGTTTTTTTTTTTAGTGAATAATGAAAAAGGGTTTTGGGGTTGAAATTTCTGCGTCAGGTTGGTGAAAGAAAGGGAAGTTTGATATGCAGGAGTAAGCATTTTTCTTCGTCGTGTTATGATTGCCACTATTTGTATGTCTAGGCCCACTTCCCATAATTAATTATACATACATACATAATTAATTATACATGTATGTATCAATATCTATACTTGTATGTATCTTCTTCTTCAAACAACCCCAACCCAACCCTACATACATTTTATTCCTACACAATGTTTATAAATGAAAAAAGTTTTTAATGTGAGTTTATCGACTTGTATGCACAAATATCGGACAGTTATTTATTGATGTGTTATTAATACATACATGTGGTATATAATTAATTTATTGCCCGAAAAAATAGAATATCTTATTAACTGATCTTGTTGGTAGGATATGTTCATTGCATTCCGGAAACTTTCAACGTCACTCACGTAATATTTCTTATTTTTATTTTTTATTTTATTTTTTGCATTGGATTTCGTTTTGGTTTTCTACAGTGCATTCAAAGAAGGAATGTTTTCGGACAAGATGATCATGAATCCAATCATCAATCAATTATTATTGACTCTTTCATATATCATCTATATTTTAGAATAATTAGTGCATTACAACGTATAGGAAGGAATCTATCCGTCTGTGTTGTATGTATACGATATGAGAATCACACAGACAAGTGGCAGAGTGGGTCTCCTCCGGAGGTTGATGATAAGGAAGATGAGGATTGAGCAAAATTCCAGATATCAGGCGACCCCTCACCGCCCTCATCATCATTATTAGATCTGTCATCATGCAGGTTCATCATCAGCTGAGCCTCGGAATCTTCCTGCTCTTCAAAAGAGAACCCCAGATCGCCGGAGCTACAGAATAACTGCTTGCAGGAATGATGACCCTCGCCCCCGTTAAGCTGCGACGCCACGAGGCGATCGAGGGCTGCCCAGTCCGATGAGGGCGTGGGGAGGTTCGGAGGAGGAGGATTATGAGTTTCCAGAGATGGGAGGTGCATGAAAGGGTTGTTAGCGAACTGCGTCATGAATTCGTCCTTTTCCGGTGGCAATGGCTTGCAAGATCTGCTGCTGCCCATGTACATCAGTATCTGGTCCAATACGCCGTCGTTTCGAGGAGGAGTGATGATCAACGGGCTCTCCAATGCCTTGTGGTAGTTCTTCTTCTTGAAAACGCGGCATACTACCCAACCTTCTTCCGCCCCCACTGACGACGAATCTGCAGCCGATGCCTGGGAAAATAAATAAATAGAGTTATTATGTAAAGTATCACTAGTTTACATTGTTTATGCTTCTTACATTGGCGGTGGAGTCGTCTTCGAGGCGGTATTCATGCATGATCCAATCGGATTTCTGGCCGTGAGGGGCTCGGCCGCGGTAGAAAACGAGAGTCTTCCTCATTCCGATTCTCCTGAAATTGGTGTGGATAGCCTTATCCCTCCCGGTGGCCTTCCAGAACCCAGCTGCAGTCGCCCGATTCGTCCTCGTCCCCGTCGGGTACTTCTTGTCTTTGTGGCTGAAGAAGTACCAGTCGTTCTGCGGCGTCGACCCTATCCGGCACTTGTCTAAACAAAGCAGAAACCGGCGGTCATTGCGTAATAAATAGAATAATGCATGGAAGGAGGATGAAGCTTAGGGTAGGTACCCTGAATGTCCCAAGGCTCGAGCTTGTTGAGATCGACGTCGCGGATGACGTCGAGATCGATCGTTTGGGAAGCGAGCTTTTTGCGGAGGTAGTATTGGAGAAGCTCTTCTTCGGTGGGATGGAAGCGGAAGCCGGGAGGGACCTTGGAATGGCCATTTAGGGACAAATTGATGTCGTCGGACATGGTATATGGTGGTGGGATTGAAAAATGGGTGGGGAGAAGATGGAATGGCCATTTTATATATGGAGTTTGGGGGTGGGCCCCACCTCGATGACTGAAGAGTACCAACCAAAACCTCCCCTTCCCCATTCCAATGGGGAGGTTGGCTTGTAGTTTTCTCCTCTCACCAGAACCACCGTAGACGTTATTTATTAGTATTTCTTTCCCCTTCCCCCTTTCCTTCGCTGTCAGTCGTCAGCCGTGGGTGGCGGGTATTTTTACGTTGATATTTTTCACTAACATATTAAAATACAAGTCATTTTCCACGAGATATTTGAGAAAAATGCGTCGATTATTTTACCAAATAAAACGAACCATCCACCAACAACTATGGATGGGATTCATTCATTCGTTAATAATGTAGACTCCCAGGGCCAGTCCCACCATTTCTGATTCATTCTTACTTACGTCGAAAAGGAAGGAGGTTATGATGAATGATGAAAAGGTTTATGAGTTGTGAGAAATGTAAAAAAGAAAGGAGAGAAAGAAATAAATACCGTTACGAGGTCATTAAGTGTAATGATTCTAACTTTAATCATGATGAATTTTCGCCAACAATTGACCATGCAACCACCCCCTCCCCCTTTACTCACTTACCTTCTTTTTCTGTCCCCCCTTATCCTTTTTTATTTTCTACCCTAATCATTTTCTAAGTTTTTTTTTTCTTTTTCCCACCAATAAATGATGGGCTTGTCGAGTTATGTGGGCTGGACGGACCATGGAAGTGGAAGTCTTCGGTCTACAGAAAGATCTCAAAAAATGAATAAGGCTGCTATCGATCCGGTCTTAATTTGGTTTCGGAGAGGATGAAGAGAGACACTGAGGAAAGAAATACTGCGCCGGCTATGAAAGCAAGATCCAAACTGTTGGTCACGGCTACGCTCTTCAGCTTTTCTAACACTTGGACTTGAAGGATCATTATGACTGCATGGCCGATTTTCAACTTGGCTTGCATAGCTGGTGATAGCAGTTGAAATTTGTGGTGAGATGAGGCGGCTCGTTGATCCATGAACATGAAATGTAGAGCCTTTCCGAATGTCAGCATTGCAGTTCCCAATAGAAACATATCCGTCGCTTCGATTATTGGGAGAAGAAAATGGTCCGACGTTTGTGCGTAGGATTGCATGATCAGTAGACACCCCTGAGAGATAACTTGAAACATCACCCCCCCCTGAAATAATATTTCATGCTAGAAATGAAAAAAGTTGATTACCTCAATGAAGCATAGAAATGAAGAAATCAGAGATCCTACTATTCCGAGTAACGCGAAGAATCTGCAGTCTAATATAACCTGCAAGATATGGAATGAATTTTAGAGTTTGAGGTCACTCACAGCTTGAATGAATGAATTATTGCGAGTCACCTTTTCTACCAACGCCTGAATATTTAGTCCCCCCTTGGGCCATGTTTCTTTTGCTTTTTTTGCGGTCAAGTAAATCCAATAGGATGGCGGCCAGTTTGATGTTAAGATTGACATTCTTCCATGATCCATCACTGCGAGTGGCATCATCTTGTGGCCGCCGGACGTTATATGCCTAGAGGGGGTTGTTGTGGTTTTGAAGGTTGAGAGGGGTTGGGCGGTTGCAGAAGTTGTGTTTGGGATTGTGAGGAATCTTGTAAATGTAGCCATTGATGGTGGTGGTGGTGGTCGTTGTTGTTTGGTTTCGGCATGGTTATATAATGAAAGGGCGGGGAAATATTAGCCGTTGCTGGGATTTTTCTTTCGTGGGGGACTTGGCTTGTTCTTTTGTTGAATTTTCAAAACAAGACAGACAATTTACAGACAATTGTGTCACATGGAGAAATGATTTTCTTCAGCAACGCGCGGCCGTAGGAATGAGCGATTTTCCCACTTGAAGCGATTTGAACCGTTGGCCTTGGTTTCGACACTGTTGGGATTTGGGAATTGGGGATCAGAATCGAATTGATTCCGTTTAGGGTTTTTACTGCTAAATATTACTTTACTGCTAGAAAACGATTGATTTCGGAATTTACTGCTTCTGGATCCTCCTTATCCGCTCCCCTCCGGACCCTTGCGTTTCGCCGTCGCTCCCCCTGCTTTACAGAGAAATAAATGGCTTCTTTTGGTATCTGCAGTGCCCCAATTTCTGTGTATTATGGGGATTGCAATCGCGGAAAGGAGAATTTCAGCCGCTCGCTTCATCATTTATCCTCTAATCGGGTGTCCACTTCACAGTTTACTAACAATAATAACGCGGCGCTTTCACTTCCTTCCTCCCGACGAAGAACACTCCTCGTCGTTGCTATGGCTCCACCAAAACCTGGTGGGAAACCCAGAAAGGGTATGATGCTTCAGATTGTAGTTCAATCACTTGTTCCGACCTGGCGTTGTGGTTGAGTTTGTTTTTCATTTCAGTTGTGGCGGTGGTGAAATTGGCTCTTGAAGCTGGTAAGGCGACCCCTGCGCCTCCCGTAGGGCCTGCTTTGGGAGCCAAAGGTGTCAATATAGCAGCATTCTGCAAGGACTACAATGCCCGGACTGCGGATAAGCCCGGTTATATCATTCCTGTTGAGATTACAGTTTACGACGTGAGTCTCCTTTTTATTCGCCCTGTTAAACAAACCTCTTTTGAATGAGTTTGCATTTGCTTACCGTTCAGGACAGGAGCTTCACCTTTGTCTTGAAAACCCCACCTGCTTCAGTTTTGTTACTGAAGGCTGCTGGTACATTTCACGTTCCTTTTCTTTTAAATTGGTATTGCTTGGAAGATTGATTCCATGTTGTATGTTGTTGATGTGTGGACACAGGGGTGGAGAAAGGTTCAAAAGACCCTCAGAAGGAGAAAGTTGGGAAGATCAGCATTGATCAGCTTCGGGTGATTGCCCAGGAGAAATTACCGGACCTGAACTGTTCTAGTCTGGAATCGGCGATGAGAATTATCGCTGGGACTGCAGCCAATATGGGGATTGATATCGACCCACCAGTTCTTGAACCAAAACAGAAGGTCGTTTTGTAGCGCCAACCCATCATCTGATTTTTTGAATTTTGTTACTTTATTCATATGAGGTGGATTGGAATTTGGAATGAATGCTGTGCAAAAATAGAATATGGTGATTGGTGGGGACGTCATGATTGTGGGAATATATATCGTTTATGCTTGAATCTGTATGTATTATCATCCCATTAATGGTGCAGACCTGGTCCCCTTCCTTGTGCTATTTATATCCAGCAACGAAACTTCCTCAGATTTCGCTCGCGTAATCGCCTCTCTATATATCTGTCATCAACGAATTCCGTTTCTGCAGAATAATTCTGTAGTTTTTTTTTTCCTCAAATTATTGATTCATACTGTTTCTTTCGGTAGAGTGAAGAAGTATGGGTGACGGCCAAAAGCAGGCTCCCAAATTGAACGAAAGGATCCTTTCTTCTCTGTCGAGGAGATCTGTAGCTGCACATCCATGGCACGATCTCGAAATTGGTTAGTTAAAAAATGCGCCTAATTTTTTTTTCAGATTATTTTTTCATTGGTGATGATTTTTTTTGCAGGATCTGGAGCACCCCAAATTGTTAACGTCGTAAGTGATGTATTTCCATATCCATTTTCATTTAGTGATGAATGAACAGTAGACCCACTTGGCCCGCAGGTGATTGAGATCTCCAAAGGGAGCAAGGTGAAATATGAGTTGGACAAGAAAACTGGTCTCATCAAGGTATCTATCTGTTTGTTTGTTTGTTTGTTTTTTCTTCGTTCTGAGTGGGCTAAGAAACACAATATTTCTGCAGGTCGATCGTGTTCTGTATTCTTCAGTGGTTTATCCGCATAACTATGGCTTCATCCCACGAACACTGTGTGAAGATAACGACCCAATGGATGTATTAGTCCTTATGCAGGAGCCCGTCGTCCCCGGCTGCTTTCTTCGAGCCAGGGCGATCGGCCTCATGCCGATGATTGATCAGGTGAAATAAATCTAAATGCTCACTCTAGAGGAAAAAACAGCAAAAGGAATAATAAATACATTTTGTTGAATAATCCAGGGAGAAAAAGATGACAAGATCATAGCAGTGTGCGCTGATGACCCAGAATACCGCCATATCACAGACATCACTCAGCTCCCTCCCCACCGTCTAGCTGAAATCAAGCGATTCTTCGAAGACTGTATCCTTTCCGATTCAAAAATGTTGAAAATGTATGAAACACAAATGTATCCTCCTTAACCAGCTGAGTTGCTCAGACAAGAAGAATGAGAACAAAGAGGTGGAAGTGGACGAGTTTCTACCATCCGCAACCGCAACAGACGCCATTCAGTACTCTATGTGAGTGTTTTTCTTTTACTTATACTGCAGTGTGCAACGGGAAAGAGTTGTTTGTTGATGGTTTCCATTGCAGGGACCTGTATGCGGAGTACATCCTCCACACCTTGAGGAAATAAACGACCCCAACCGTGTTGGAAATAAAACAGCGCCAAAGCAATACCATTATGTGCAATAAAAACGACTGTAGTCGTCTGTACTGGTGGTGGTATAATGGGTTTTGGTTGAGTTCTAGAAATTGATTACATCTGCAGTTGATTATTTTTATTTACATGAGGGAACAGGCGTGGACGTTGTCCTCGTTAAATATGTTGGCCACCTTGTCGTCGCCGCGGGCGGTGGGGAGAAGGGAGCCATGCTTATCTCCGGCGGTGTAGCCATGGCGCCAGTAGTTATAGCTCTCTCTGTACTCGTTGCTGACGTCTTTCCAGTAATTCTTAGAAGTGGTGAAATAGCCCGGCGGATTGGGGTGCGGCCAGAATTCCGCCCTCTTCCCGGCCCTCCTCACCGCCTGCAGCACCTTGTTCCGATCAACGTATCCTCTCACCGTCACCTTCTCCATCTCCAAAATCACCGCCACCCACTCCACCCCTGCCAAAACCATTTACTTGAGAAATAGAAGAAGCATTAAAAGTATTTACTTGAGAAATAGGATCGATCGATGAACCTCTGAGCCTCTGAATGGCTTCCCTGACAACCCTCTCGCAGCCATCGCAGCACATCCTCACCTTGAGCTCCACAGTCTGAAGCGAAAGCTGGTGACCTTTACCCATTTGCTGATTAACTACCCAGTACCCCTAGTGTGATTAAGTAGGAGGGAATGGATAGGGACACTGCTTGGGGAACCGGATGCCATGAAAATCTACTTTTTTGGATTGACAACACAACATCGACAGGCGGCATATCCCTTCCTTCTCCAAGATACATTACATTACAACTATACCAGATGCCATCATTGGCATATTTTTTCATCACACTGTTCTATACAGGGACATCAGATTCCTTCTTTCTTATTCTATCTAGGCTCTATAGTAGGCTACAGAGCCGGGTGGTAAGCAAGATTACTGGCAGTTGCTGCTTCGATCCTTCGGCCCACACGCCTCGTGTTCCATCCTTGGCACAACTCAACCACCAGCCGGAGACCCGTCCCCAGCCCAAGAACAACAATTACCCCAATGATTATATTGATGGGGAGGGCAGAAACACCAAGGACTACGGAAATCAGTATATCCAGCACAAGACCACCGATGAGAATAGAGAATGCCACCCACAGAGGACTGAAGCAACGCTGCTGCTGCTGCTGCTGCTGCTACATAGGATACGAAAATTAGATCAACAACCTCTACACATGTAATGTAATAAATATGTCTTCTTTACCATTGTAATCTCTGGAGACCTCAACACCGGATCAATCCTCCACGTCCAGTAACTTGACTGTACAGCAAATGCCCAGAATTAGAATAGTTTTGGGGTTGAGGAAAGACGAATATAGTTACCCGGGAAATAGGGAAGACAACATTTGCTGCTATTTGCCTACATTGGAACTCGAGAGGGTTGATAATCATCTATCTCTGGTATGAGTCGAGTAATTGGGTACTTACTGGCATATTTCGCATTTATTGGAACCTCTGGTTTTGAACCATTTGACAATGCAAGAATGGTGCGCTTTTGCTAAACCGCCTCTACAGCTGCAACCGAGATTGATCAAGGCTTCTTCGCCATCATCCTGGCACACCCTGTACGACATAGAGATCACCCAAACAAATCCAAAAAACACCTGCTTCCCAATTACAATTCCATCCCACAAACAACGGATAAAAATAACACCTGGGCAAAAATTCTAAAAAATCAGAGTTGATTGTGGAATGGACGCCATTACAATACAAACATGAGCTGACACTGAAATAAAAATTTCGAGGATAGAAGGTACCGGCACTCTTCGCGAGAAGTTGAACCCCGGTGAGGTTCGGCAGGACAGTCAACGACGACAACTTGAACGTTTTGGGGTTGGCTTATCTCCATATTCATCGAAAAAGCGCCATCGCCAGCGCATTCGGATTTACCAATCCGCTGCTGCTTTTCCACATCGGAATCAACAAGTTCGGCAGCCATACCCGCAGCCGCCAGTAGTATACTACAACATTCAAAACACCCAGTTCCAATTAACTAAAGGGTCGGCGCCCACCCCGTTGAAGAACGTGAAAATTGCAAATGAAAGTTGTGATGCGCAAAGGCAAACGGAGCGGTTACCTGAGGCATGCGCACCGGCTGTACTTGCGCCTGGGTCAGCGTCTCTGACATATCAATGATTATGATTATTATTATTTTTTAAGTCAGATATGAAGTCGTTTTCAATTTTTCCATGTATTTTTAAAATTATTATCATTTATGATGATTAATGGAGATAGAGGCAATTGGGTTTGACATTTATTTGAATACAAATTCTATTACTTTGACCAAGTCCTACGTGATTAATTCAATATGCATTAGGTGATGTCTAATAGCATCCTAATTCCTAAACGACGAGGGGTGAGTCCGAGGGAGTCTTCTCTCCTTGGTGCTCCGGTTCCTGATTCGTCATCATGTCTTCATGTTTTCCCCACAGCAAAAGGTACAAACCACATATCACCACACCAGATCCCAAAACGCTGTTGATGATGATAAACATCACTTGACGACAAAGATAGGATAGGACGTTGTTACAATTTACAATTTCAACTACCTTCCCAGATGCAGTTGCTCACGCAACACCGGGATTTCATACGCAGCCGCCATAATCTGAACCAACGGGCTGAAGGCTGCCGTGAAAACAGGCCCACGTTTCTTCACGCACCATGACATTCCAACGAAGCACAATCCAGATCCTATCATCCCCTGCACCACACACCACACTCACTTATCGTCATCACGACACCATGAAATCGCGTATCAATTCCCGTACCCACCGTGTACAGAACGATGAAAATATCCGACTTCCGCTTGGGAAGCCAGATTGAAGAGCTGGGGTCAGTGGATAAACATATTATGGCTGACTGTACAGCACTGAAGGTAGACATAATGGCGGTGCTTGAGTACTGGTAGGGATATATCTTTCCCACCGTTGTCTGTAGAAGGAACCATGAGGACCATCCTACTGTTCCTGCCAAAAGAGCTAAGGATCCCAGTACCCACTTTCCCTTCATTTTCAGTGGATGTGGATTTGGATTTGGATATCGAAGCAATGGCGTTCCTTTGTAAAGTGCCAAAAGAAGAGCACCCCCGAGGCAAACCATGGCGCCCACAACCTTATATAACCCACTCCTCCGTTTCACATTCACAACTTCTTGACCCAAAGGCAGAGCCATCATGAATGTAACCACAGGAACCATGTTCAGGAAGGCGCATGCAAAAGTAGCTGATGTGTACTCGATTCCAATAAGGAACAAATATTGCGTTGCAGTAGCCCTGAAGCACAACAGAACTACGCCAACTCAGAATCATTTTTATCAATCAAAGCAGAAAGCCCGAAACAGAACTCACCCCAATGCTGCACTCATGAATAACTTAAACCACAACTTCAAGGTAATCCTGGGTTGTCCTCTCCTGCACACATTTGATATCAGTAAGTAATAAAGAGAAAATAGGCTTTCATGAACGATAATAAGAACGAACCTCTCGAGAAAGAAGGCTAGGGGTGAGAGAAATATGGCAGCGACCAGCTGGCGATAAGTCATGAACACCAAACGGTTGAATCCTTCGCCAACAATGGTCTTGAGAAGTATGTTCCCGATGGCAAAGGCCGCATCTATAGCTATCAATAGTATACTCGGACCCCACTTCATTGTAAACTGCAATGTTGTTTTCCGAATAATGCCCGGAGTATACATATACAGATGGTATGCTAGCAAAGCAGAGCAGAGGAGTTAGGTATGAAAGTGGAAGCGGAAGGAAAACATCTCATCACTGAGAATCAATGCGATTGTGTCTCTTTGCACTTCGCAGTTTCTCCACTCCAACTACTTGCTACAACTTACAGCAAGCCAAGCCTACATGAAGCATCATATTCCCAACTGATATGACGGGTTGGACAATTTTTTATTCACTTCTATTGCTGCACGTTTAAAAAATTACCATTAAGATAATATTAACAATTCGGGTTGGTGTTTCGATAACGCAAGTTTTATACAAACAGAGAGTGTTTTGTGTTTCAATAATGAGAAAAGTAGACACGTATTTTATACAAACAGAAACGAGCTTAAAATGAAGCTTCAGTTACAGGAAGAATAGCATACCAGAATATCAATCAAACCAGAGCCAGATTTTTGTGGTGCAGTATAATGAAAGAAATACTACTTGTATATCCATTCCTTGGCACGTTCCCCTGATTCATCCATGTCGATAAAAATGCTCACTGCCTGCAAATCAACCAAAAATGGCACAGCTACCTTATTAAAATGCTCACTGCCGCCCTGTATTTGCATCATACCTTTCCTATCCTGGGACGTTCTTTAACCTTCTCAAGGGAGTTACGAACATGTGACACAGCTCCCCAGCATTTCAACGTATTAGCCACATCGTCAAGCCTCAGTATGTACTCTTCTTTGGTCAGTGGAAATGATCTCTAGCATAGCACGGCAGGATATCATCAATCAGATTCATATAGCGTGGTAAGAATAGCATATGGAACCTCACCTGCTCCATGTACTTCCACATCACATTTAAGGCCAGCAGATTTCGACCCAAGAACTCCTGCAAAAACAGAAAAATGCTCACATAACAACGAGAACAGGAGCAGAACGTCACGTTTGGATTTGTAACCTTCTTGATTAATTGAACATCGTAAGACCTTCCATACTTATTCCGTATTAAGGTCGCCAGATCCATCCCGCTAAAATTGGAGTCATCACTGCCAACTATTTTTTCAAGACCTTCTCGCATTCTGTCACTATTCACCTGAAAACTAGAAAATCAGACCGACTATGGTTCCTAAGGAGATTTAAGCAAATTACGATTCCGACGAGGAGACTAGCTAATGCGTGGAAAATAAAAATCCTCACCGGTCCAATTCCACTTTCTTCATTAACGCCCTCCTCAAGATTATCATCCCCTCCCTCATCCGTATTCTCATAATTCACCACGAAAATGGCCCAAGAAGGACATTTGACGGAAGATTTCTTACAAGAATCAGTGACATGTACGGCGCTGAAAGTATTCGAATTCGGAAGTCCCAACAAGTGAATCCGATACTCACCAGACTTGTAAAAATAAGTCGAAGTATCCCTTAATAAATTGGAAGGGTGGCCAGCAAGGATAGACGCCATGAAAACTGATAATACGATTGGCGAGTTCAATTGCCAGAGCAGGTGAGAGAATAGAAGCGATGAAGCTAATCAATTGAATAAAGCAGACTCAAGTGGCGTGATGGGTGAACGGCTCATAAATGTGAATAAAATGATTCAATAAACGGGTGCGA